>QFEI01003308.1:0-10015 GCA_003316145.1 Neoboletus magnificus | reverse complement strand
CGCCGGCGGCTCAGATGAGTCAAAGGGTGAGGCTTGATCTTAATTAATGTTTATTGACTTGCCCCAGCATACTAGCGATCAGTGCAGGCCACGTTCATAACAAATTACAGTAGCAGTGGTGGGTTTCTTTAGGACCTCCCGAACTCGCTCTCGAGCGTCGCACACACTTCGTGAAATGAAAATGGAAAGAATCATTGCATGTGCGACAAGAATCTGGAGACCTCGGATATTTCATGATCAAAGTGAGATCTGGGCCCATTCCTTTGCCGGGTTCGGGATGTCAATACATATGTGTTGGTTACCGTGTCCAAAAACCTATCCCTCGACAGATCGATGTTGCCAGCTTGGACATGTAGCGGCTGGAAGAAGTGAACTTTACACTTTCCTTCCTAGTTCACCTGACTGGTTCTGAGGATTCCAGTGCCCAACTCAAGCTCAGTCGAAATCCAAGTCTTTCCTCGAGAATGTTGGCGAAATCAAACCAAAGAGCACGGGTAGGCGACTTGGTTCGTTTCGTGGTAGGTTAGGTCCATCAAATAACCGATCGCCATGCGGACGCAACTCGACTGGATGACTTGATCCCACTGCTCAACTAGCCGCATCTGCGTGTCACCAGATGTCACCGTTGCCTTGTCGCTGGGTTTACCCGTATGCATCAGTGTTGACCGTTTGATCATCCTTCTACCACCGTTGGCCACGGGCTTCTAGAACGCCGTGAATTGACATATTAAACCAAGTGTGACGAAGATTCAAATATTCGGATTGCATTTGAATGACCCTATGGCCTAACTCTATTCTTGGAGATGTACATGACTGCTTATCAGCGAAGCTCTGAGGGTGACCACAGTGTCTGATTTTAGAGTTGGCGCTTGGGTTACTCTAGGGAATAGAACTGAATTGCCTATGGGCTAGGACGGGAGTGCACACTGGGGTATGAACAGAGTCCATGGGAGGCAGTTTAATAGCAGCGGACGGTCATGCGATGGATCCGGTACAAATAGAATGGAAGACTTCGTGTACGATTGCCCCATCCGGAAAACGGGTAATAAAAGACCCCCTGGCGACCAAAACGTCGTCGACGTCTCCAACCACTTCGACTTGACGTCGCATCTTCGATCTCTATGGGTACTGGGACAGTCTAGCCAGCTTTCACCCGCTTCAACTTATGCCTTTGACGCTTGAGCTTGAATTTTGAAATCTCGCAAGCACCAACACGGGCACACTCCAAACACGTTGCCGCCGCCATCATGTCCACCTCATTTCCGACGTCCGCATTGTGTACATAACGGGTTTTCCACCCAATTGTGGACTTCCACAGGTTGCTTATCTGGATTCGTTGTCTGGCAGCTATATTAAATAATTGTCTGGCAGCATGGTGGGCACGATTCATAGTCTCTCTTTCAACTTTTCCTAACAGGCTTTTGTGTCCTAGTGCCCTATCCCTGCAACAGGCCATCCACTCGGTCTTGGTAGTTTTAACTGCTGGTGCTCCTTCCCCTTCTCAACTTTCTCTCTCTATCATCGGGTGGCTTGGGTCCGTTCGATCCGTCCAGTCTGGTTTGTGCTCTTACTTGCGCTTCACACTCTTTTGGAAGCATCGCGCACTCCATCAAATTCAAGTTCGGTGCTGGCATCTATTTTCTCTTATATCGACATTTCCCCATCTAGAGGACTTCTTACTAGATCCTAGAATGGCCACCGACGCCTTCACCCTCGTCTTGCACATCAACATCTTCATCGCCGCCCTCGTTACCGTGTTCGCGCTTTCGACACTTCCGCGTGCCGCCGCACGGTTTGCCTCTGCAGCAGAGTGGAGGCATGGGCACATCCTCCGCTCAATCAACCTTAGGACCGCTCGTCTTCACGGACCGCAAACCCAAATATCCTACCCACGCGGTTATCAGGACCCAGCATTGTTGAATGAAAAGGATTTATCGCCACAAGTAGCGGGTTACCCCTCTTCTTCGGGGCACGAGCACGCGCGAGACGGCGTCATGTCTGAGGAGTCGCATACGTATTTCTCCCACACGCATCTCATCCGACAGACCTCTACGCGCACTCTGGGTTCGGTCTCGAACCTTCCCCCACACTTCCGTGCGTGGTCTGCGATCCTCCCGCCGATGGGAGGGTTTTTGCGACACCGGTTGAATCCCGGGTTCAGCTTGGGCCAGGCGCTCATACTGGGGCTATACGCAGCCGTGCTCGCATATGCGTCGTTCTTGGGGAGCAACCCGTTCAAAGATCCGCTGAGGATGGGTATCGTAGCGATGTCGCAGATCCCTATAGTGTATGTGCTCGGGACGAAGAATAACATTGTGGGAATGCTTGTCGGGATGGGGTATGAGAAAGTGAGTCTGAGTCCATTAACGGAATAGTTTTTTCTCTTGTGGTATCTGTGCAGATATCTGATCCATCTGTATACGGAAATTGAACAGCTCAACTATATACACCGCTTCGCAGGACTGGTATTGGTCTTGCTCTCAAATATCCATGCTGTCGGTTATAGTGGGTCCTATTTTCATGCTCCGTTGGGTACAAAGCAGGTGCTAATGTTTCGATAGTTTATACTTGGACTTTTGAGGGCAAGTTCGCAAAGAACATGGAACTCCCTGCGAACAAAATGGCAATGGTTGCCCTGGTTTCTTTGGATGTTTTGTGCTTCTTTTCAACATCGTTCTGGAGGCGTAAAGCCTACAATATTTTCTTTGCTAGTCACATAATCTGCTTCATTGTGTTCCCTCCTATGGTAAGCTTCACTGGTTTGGGCAAGTCGTCAGCACTGAATGTTTTTTCGTGGTACACGGGTAGGTCTATGCACACGAAAGTGGTACGCTGCGCTACGTCGTTGCTGCTGGTGCTGCATACGGTCTCGATCGCATCTTCCGCCTCCTCAAAACACGTATTTTCAATGCCCGCATACGCCCCATTCCCGATCTCTCCGTTACGCGGATTGAGATTCCTGCGTTGAACGCAGGCTGGCGGCCGGGCCAGCATGTCCGGATACGTGTGCTGTCGTCTGCAATGGGTTTGGTGGGCTGGGCGGAAGTGCATCCGTTCACGATAGCAAACGTTGCCAAGACGCCGGAAGGCATCGTGTTGTTATGCAAGAATGCGGGGGGATGGACGAAGCGGTTATATGAAATGGCAAAGGTTGCTGGGTATGGGTGTGAAGACGGGGACGCAGGTCGAACGGTTACTGTGATGCTCGACGGTCCTTACGGTGTGGCTTTTCCCCACTTTCCGCTGTTGAGTATATGCTGGACTCACTTTGGGAACCACCAGGTGGTACGGGACACTCGGTATTTGCGAGTTTTTCGGCCGCGATGTTTGTCGTTGGAGGCAGTGGGATCACGTTTGCACTTTCTGCAATCCAAGATCTTATCCAGGTGAGTTGCATACTTACGTTGTATGACTAGATTTTGACAGCGAGAACCAGAGGGATTATGAAGATTCGAGCAGGGTCAAGGTCATAGAACTTATCTGGAGCATCCAGGATCCCTGTGTGTTTATATTTCTGTTTGGAAACTCTTTTGTACGCTGGTACTGAGGCGAATGCCGTATAGGCGCCCTCAGCCCACTTATTCCGCTCTTCGGCTCGCTCATACAACAAAGCACGCGCACGCCGCTTCGGATTTCTGTGCACTACACTCGCGCAGCGGATGTCCCGCCCGCAAAGGACTCCCTACCACCTGGATTGACACTCACCGCGGGACGCCCCAGGATCGCCAAAGTACTGGACTCGGTGATTGCGCGAGCAGTATCGTATGGTTCAAGCGTGAAAGCATACATGGATATCACAGGTGTCGTGGTAGGGGTGTGTGGCCCTGTCGGGATTGGGGACGAAGTTTCGCAGGCTGTGTCCGCGGTGGATCCAGGAAGGAGATGGGCAGTTGGTGGGATCGAGATACACGAGGAGTGCGTCCCCTCGGACTTTTCATTCTTGTGTTGTTTGGCTGACTGTGTGACTTAGAACGTTTGGCTGGTGATACCTTCCATCTCGAGTCCTCGGCGTTGGCGTGTGGAATAACCCATGGGACCTGGAGCGCGTCCCGTTTTCCTTTAGGTTTGGTGCTGTAATTTATTTATATACCCAAGAGATGATTTCCGGTGAGACCTTGGTTCGTGCTATTCGCGCAGTTTAGTATGTATACCTGGGGACATCATTTTTCCTTCCGCATACCGAGTCTAAGCCGAGAACAGGGAAATCCGCGGTCCCGCGTCCTTATATAATTCAATACCCCACAATTGTCATGGGGCCATCAGTCAACGCAGTCGTTTAGCTGTGACTGTCTCCGAATCTTCCATCATCCAGTGCTAGCCGTGCTTTCAATTCGCTCACCTTATTGCGTTGTTTTCGCTGCCTATGCCAAATGTGTGGGCCTCACATAATTCACGAACGTTTGAGCCTGGACGCATTGCCACCGGTTCTCGTGATACGCACTATGTACCAGAATATCCTCTGGCTCATGATTGCGGGCAAATTCAACCCATCTGGCGGTCTTCTTCCAGCTAGCGCTTAAAATTATACAACGATGCTGAGAGACGGATACAACATCTCGCAGGCTTCTAAATTTGCCCGCCCAAAGCCTGTGGGTGCTATAGCGCAGCTTCAGCGTCCCAGCGAACAGCCATTTCCTGTCAGATATTCCTGAGAGAATTTACATGGTCTCGGATGACCAGCTTTTGAAGGCAATGGGGAATTTAAATTAGAAGTCACTTCCTGTTCGGAACTTTCTTCTCCTAGCGACTACTAACACTATTGGAGTAGGTCCGGGCGCGAATATGCCTGACTCGGAAAAATGCTAGTTGGTGATGTCGGATCAGAGCATCATCATTTCACCGGCTCTCCTCGAATCGTAAAAATCGCGGTCGCTCCATGGCGCGGACCATTTCCTTTGTACGTCTTTGGTGGTCTTGGACGCGAATGGAAGCGAATTTGGCGATTGGTCGCTCCAGGCTCGGGTCCTGGTCCAACGGAACGTGCTTCAGGAAGAAGACTGTAATCTTTTGGAGATGCCAAGGTGCGGGGTAGTATAAAGGCCTTGCATTTGCCATCTGCCCGTCCATCCTATTCCAATTCGGCTGGTAGATGTCCTCAGAGCCTTCCGAGTCGTACGTGTTGAGCGGCGAGCACGACCCTCATCAGTGGGCCAAGTGGCGACGATGGATGATCGTCTTCGTTATCTGGAACTCTATTGCACCTGTGTGAGTGTTTTGGTTCGTAACATACGACATCGAGTCCTCACATGTTTTTTTTGCCACAGTGATCTTGCTCTGACGTTTTATGTGGGTGGACTATCCATGTTCGCAGATGGATGTATGCTGAATAAACCCTAGTCTGGCATTGAACAACAGATCCAAGATGATTTCCACACGACGGAATCCATTGTCACCCTTGGTGTGGGCCTCTACAACTTTGCAAGTCGATGCACGTAGTATATGCTTGCCCATCTGACGTGCACACCAGGGAGCCATCTTTGGACCGCTCATCGCCAGTCCGGTAAGTGAACTTTGCGGTCGCCGACCGGTTTACGTGACATCGATGGTGGGATTCACCAGTCAGTCGTTTGCGTGCCCGTTATATTGGATATGGCTGATATAGCACAGTACTGTCGCTGTGCGCAGCACTGTCCCCATCTATACTCACCCTACTTGGGTCCCGCGCACTCGCGGGCTTGGTCGGGTCCGGTGTTTTCTCCGTCTATGGCGGTTCACTCTCGGACATGTTTAACCCTCGTGAACGCGCCCCCCTCGTAGCGCTCTTCACGATCATGCTGCAGGGTGCACCCACATTTGGTCCTGTGCCGGCGTCATTGCTCGGCGGGTTTGTGCCCTGGCGTTGGTTGATGGGGTTCATCACCGTCTGGGCTGCCATCATCGCAGGCCTCCTCGCGCTTCTCCCAGAGACAGAGGCTACCGCGATCCAGAAAAGGTTCGCGAAGCATCAGGGCATTTCGGTGACCCCATCTCGGGATACATCGAATATCTGGAGAGAAGCGCTCCTCACGCCGATCAGTGAGCGTGTCATGAAATGGTGGACGGAGATGTTGACCTGAATGTTTTTAGTCATGCTTCGACACGAGCCGATCGTGACGTGGACCACGCTTTATCACGCGTTCGTCTACGGACTCTTGTTTCTCCTTCTTGAGGTGCTTCTACACTGCAATTCTTTCCCGCATGTAACACTGACATTCACCGTAGGCGTATCCGTATGTCTACATGTCTCTATATGGCATGTCTCGCCAAGAGTCCGGTCTAGTCTTTCTTGCACCCTGGACCGGTAACCTTTTCGGCGTCGTCGTCTACTTTATCTTCCTCAAACCCCAGTACCGAGCGCGGCGGAACCAGGTCTTCTCTCAATCCGCTGGGAAGCGCGAAATCTCCCCCGAAGAACGCCTCCCAGGGGTCCTCCTCGCGTCCCTCTTCACCCCTATCGGCATGTTCTGGTTCGCTCTGACCGCACGCTCCGACTTCCCCCGACTCCTCTCCATCCTGTCAGGTATCCCCGTTGGCATGGGCATGACGTTGATGCAGTTGTCCCTGCTCAATTATTACATCGATCTCTACCCTAGTCGATCGGCTTCGGTCGTCGCCGCCAACTGTGCCGTGCGGAATGTCGCCGCGGCGGTGTTTCCGAGCCTGGCGGTGCCGTTATATAGCACCCTGGGTATATGGAACGCGAGCATGGTGTTGGCGTGTATGAGCTGTTTTGGGCTCCCAACGGGGCTGGTCTTGTTGGCATATGGGAAGCGCCTGAGGGCACAGAGCCGGTGGGCGAAGCAGGACGTCGTCGTATGTGATCCGGTTCCCGGGCCTGGGAGTGAGGCCGCCACTGGGTATATTAGTGCCGTCGCGCCGCTGTTGGGACCGTACACCGTGCAGCAGGGTTACGGTGGTACCGCCACTTCTACGCTTTGATCGACCTTATCTCGTTTTTCTCTTTCCCTTTCTTTTTGTTTATGAGGCAAGGTTCACGCACACGACTGTTTTGACGACCTGTTACGATTTTTTCTCATAGCATTCACGATAGTATTTGTATCGACGATACCAAAAAGAAGATGTGTGGGTGAATTAATGTCCAAGTATTTGGATGTAACTCATTTTACAGTAATGGACCTTTGATTATTTTTATCACTCTCCGAGATGTGGCTTGAGTAACAAATGATTGATGAGCTCACAAGGGGGGTCTTGGTCTAACATTTACAGATATACTGTACGAGTTGTAGTGTAGCCAAGCGCCATAGCAGACTCGTGTCTACATGGAGTCATGTAGTAAACGTTGTGCATGAGATGCATGAATGAAACTCGCTTCAGGGAACTGAGTAGTGGTCCTGACCGGCCCCGACCATCGGCCAATACTAGCCGTTTCGCTGAAGCGGGTTGTGTGTATATGCCATCATTATTTACATAAAAGGAAACTTTGGTCTGGCCGGACCTTCCTAGGCAATAATACCCTTGTTATGAACGTGCGCACGATGAAGAATACTGGTGGAGGTGATGTGCAAGGCCCGGAACTTTGCCCGGGACGGAGCTCAGGCCAGCGCTTGTTCAACAACCTCATCTACGTGCCTGATCTTATCTTGCAATCACTGCCTCTCCCCTAAGTGTACATATGCACTTCTCGCTTGGATACGCTAGGGTGCTGCGCGGCAAGTGTTATGCAATATCGCGTCCTTGAGGATTACATTGCTATACGGGTCCCCTTGATGCGACGGGATATGCTGCCACAGTCTTTCACGCTGCGCTTATGGATTGAACCATTACATCTCAGATCCCCTTTGGGTATGCCTTCATTACGAAGGACAATGTAGCTGCGCTCCTCGTCGGTGCTGGGTATGAGAAGGTTCGTGTTTCAAATTTGTTTCAAACCTCATCCGCAACACTCAAAATATAACATACTCGTTCAATGACACTTTGCAAGTCTCTCATTGGCCAAAATACCCATAAGAGACTCTAAAAGGGGTAAGCAAGGTTTAGCGAGCCCATTGGCCAGCCCAATGAGCGCTTAGAAAAGCCGATGCTGGGCCGGCCTAGTCTGTTTCGATCTTGGTAGAGTCACTGTGTCCGGACGAAATTCTAAAGCCTCAACAAACGTTGTGACGACATCGAGGCCCATAGCACTTGGATGCTTGGCAAGTCTAGGACTGTGTAGGCACAGCCCCTTAATTAATTTCGACGAGGAATCAGACAAATGTCAAGTTATCTTATTGGACAAAGGTCACGTTTTCATGTGACCCTGTTACGCCGCAGGCCAATTTACGACGTCTGCCGACGGCTTGCCTCATATACGGATTCGGATTGGTCACCAGACTCAACCCCAATGTGTACCTCGAACACCACTATGTAATATTATGTAGCCGTGCAATGTCTTCCGACGTTCGCACCCCTCGAGGGCATCTTATAGCTGCGCCGCCCATTGTCTCAATTACCCATCTTGATGGGCGTCAAATCGCCTCTTTAAAGGTCACTCTCCGGACGCTCAGTCACTTGTTCCTAACCTCTGAGCATACTCACGGCCATGGTGGTAGCGTTTTACGTTGTATTTTTTACGCTGCTCGCCGCACTATACATCGCTAAACGCAGGGTGTCCCGGAACCCTAGCAAGCTCCCCTTCCCTCCAGGACCCAAAGGCTTTCCTTTGTTGGGAGCGGTACTGAGCATTGATGACTCCAAGCCATGGTTTACTTACTATCGATGGCGTGAATTATTTGGTGGGTGCCATGTTCAGTGCTATCTTGAAGGCCTAAACCATCCCAGGTGACCTGATCTACGCACGTATCTTCAATATGGATGTACTCGTGATAAACTCCGCAGAGGTAGCTCGTGATCTCGAACGTCGATCAAATATCTACTCGGATCGGCCAAAGTTTGTAACAGCAGAACCGTGGGTTTCTTTCTTCCTCTCCTTCCCATTGCCTCTTCGCACATTGATTCGTCTAGATACGGGATTGCAGATGGTACCGTGCTCATGTCCTATGGGGACACGTGGCGTTTGCACCGCCGTATCTACTATCAGGCGCTAAACCACGAAGCTGCTAAGAACTATAGACCGATGCAGTGTGCAAAGGCTCGTCAGTTGATCATCAATCTTGCCGAGGATCCGCAACGTTTCTCTGTGCATTTCCATAGGTGTGTCCCGCTATCACCCGTGAGTTCATCACTGAGATATCGTCCAATTCAGTTATTCTACATCGATTATCATGTCAGTTGTGTATGGACATGATATTGCCCCGACGAATGATCCCTACGTCGAGTATGCAGAGCGGGGTATGAAGGCAATCATCAAATCTACCGATCCAAAGAGGGCCGCCCTACTTGGGATGTTTCCATTCCGTGGGTCTCATCGCATGAATTGTTGTTCTCTGACTGAATCCTTCAAGTCCTGAAACTACCTACATGGGTGCCGGGCTCATTCAAGGCGGAAGCGGCAGAGGCAAAGTCTTACGCGACCGGGTTTCGCAAATATCTTTTTGGAATGGGATTAGCACAAATGGTGAGCATTTTTCTATTCTCTCCCAACTGGGCATCCTTCTGAAACCTCCCCAAGGCATCCGGAACGGGTACACGTTCGATGATTAGTGAAGCTATCAAGAGAAACGAGAACAATGGAAACCTTCCGGAAGTGACTCTTGCTATCAGGAACACTTCTTCGGTTGCATTTGGCGGTGAGCATTCGCGGAGAGTATACCAACCTACGTTGAATCATATTCAATACAGCTGCATCAGAATCTGTGATTTTGTTGGTGATACTTTTTTGAGAAACATCTAATAGGTGCAATATAGACATCAGCCAGCTTGGACATGTTTGTCCTCGCTATGGTTCTATTCCCTGAAGTCCAGAGGAAAGCACAGAGGGAGATAAATGCTGTGGTCGGCTCTGATCGGTTGCCGGGTTTCAGCGATATGTCTTCTCTGCCTTTTGTCGAGGCCGTCCTGCGGGAAACCTTACGGTGGAATCCTATTGCTCCAATGGGTGGGTCGTAGCATTCACCTTTGGTCCACGCTGACGATGTGC
>QFEI01003292.1:423-11293 GCA_003316145.1 Neoboletus magnificus | reverse complement strand
GTACGGTGGAGGACAAGCAAAAGGCTGCCTACAAACACAATTACCGACACCGTTTGTACACAATTCGTGTTGTGTTTTCTATCGTCTGTTGGGAACTGAGAGCTGTGGGAAGGACGTACCATACGAGGTAAGTACAATCGAAGTTGGATGAAACTGTGGGTTCGGTCTGACCGCTGTTGCGGGCCGTAACCGTTGCAGACTACCATGACTCGCCTCATGATTTGTACGTTGAACGGGTTTCTAGATCACAGTGAACCGAAGTGCACCCATATCAACTTCATAGTGCCAACGTCACACATTGTGCGGATTCCCCTCTGCAGAGTAACCCGTCGGTTCGATTAATGTGGCCCTAAGTGACTCACCGCCCGCACTTGCCGTGGCATGAGAGCGCCGATACCCTTCTTTGTTCAAACAGGCACACGCTGAGTCCCTGTTACCTCTGGGTTTCATAAAAGAGAGACGTCGTGGGCGCCAACATGTCGTCTTTGATCGTGGACTCTCAGTCTTATCTGTTGTCGCGTGCATGTCGCTCACAATCCCTCAGAATCTATTCCTTAACGACTCTACGACAATCACAGTCGATAAATGCAACTACGATGCTGTGGCCGAGCACCATCTCGAACCTTTTTTGGATTCTACGAACCGCGCTCTCGGCGTTGCCGCCACCTATGACGAGGAGTGTCAGTTATCCTCAATCGCTTTCGCCACGCTTTCACGAGCACTAGTGGTGAACATACCTGCACCCCGCACTCCTCAGTCTAAAGAGCCTGAGATGCGACGACGTGTCGCTAGAAGCAGCAGTCTCATCCAGAACTATATTCTCCTCAATCCAGAACTTCAAAAGTATGCGTTTAGGATGGACCAAGTCGCATTCGCCTTGCATTTGGACCTGTCCATTCGCATCGACGGCGCTGTAGACATGTTGTCAGTGACCAATGCTAGCAGACAATCTCTACAAGCGCTGATGAATGCAATGGGTGGGGAAGTGATCCTGCACAAGGAGAACGTACAGTCGCTGTTTTTCGACACTTCAAAGTCGCCGACAGTTGATGCCGTGGCCAATGTGGCGCTCAAGGCATGGGCTGCCGGTCGAGCGGCGACCCTTCCTGGCATGTCTTTGCGTTTCGCCTCTCTCCCTGTGATCAATACGATGGCCTTCCTGAAGCCGGTATGGAGCTCGATTCCTCTCCGCGTTGCCACTTTAACGCGCCGAAAAAATCTAGCATTTGGTCGCCATAGCTAGCAATTTCCGACACGCAGACCGTTTGGATGCCTTGAAACCAAACACCGCTAAAAACGATGTCGAGGACAAATTCAATGTGAAGAAAGGTGCCATTAACCTCCACTGTAAACGTTTCCCCACTCGCATCAGAAAGTCGAAAAATCAGGTCTGTTGACGTTCTAATTGTATGCACAGCTCAGTGTGAAGGTTACATAGGTCATTCAAATTGAAGTAAAGGGTGAAGAAGCTACGAGCCATGTAATTGGCCGAGTCCATAGAGCTGATGGACGGGACGCCAGGATCAGTGTCAATGGACCGGTTCAAGGCAACAAATTCTCTCCGTCATAACCGTTGGGAAGGACGACCCTACTAGCGCCGAATCCAGCCGCGAGGGTATCGTACTTAAGACCCTGCAACGTGGGACGAACATCCTCTCAAATCCCTTCTTCCAGGCTTTGTGGCTTCCGAGGGAGCGACCAGTGTGGCCCGTGTACAAGGGGCAGAGGGGGCCAATCCATGTGCATTTTCCCCGTGAGCTCAATGACTCTCAGTTTGCAGCCGTCGAGAGGATATTATCGAATAAGGACGACGATCGAATCGTCGTGATTCAAGGTCCTCCCGGAACGGGTAAAACCACGGTTATTGCGGCATCTGTAATGAGCCACGACGACGCCAACTCGAATCAGGGTATCTGGGTTGCTGCCCAGTCCAACGTTGCAGTCAAAAACATTGCCGAAAAGTTCATCAAAGAGGGCTTTCATAAGTTCAGACTTCTTGTGTCCAGGGATTTCCATTATGATTGGTGCGTCGTCGTGCCCTGCGTGAACTCCTTTTCTGAAATGCTATAGGCACGAGCATCTATACGGAGAACTGGAACCGTACCTCATTCGATCAGATAGATTCAATGCGTCCACTGTCGGTGTAAGCAGGCTGCTGCTTGATTGCAAGATAATTTTGTGCACGTTGAGCATGCTCTCCAATCCCACCATCGCCCCGTTCCTGGAAGTCCGCCCAGTTGAAACGATATTACTAGATGAAGCCAGTCAAATTGAATGCGGGAACTATCTTCCCGTCCTCCATCTCTTTCACTCTACGCTGGCAAAGCTCGTCTTCATTGGCGACAACAAACAACGTGACCTTTCCCTTTCTCTATTAGCACCCATGTCCTAGCTGACGTCTATCCAAGTGCCGCCTTATGGTCAAGAAGACATACCGGAGCTTCGCAGCATTTTTGAATTTCCGCATCTGCGGAGACGAGCACTGTTCCTCGACACGCAATGTTTGTAACCAACTAGTTTGCTGGCCCTACGTTTGTGTTGATGACAGTGTCTAGATCGCATGCCTCATGTCATTGGCCACTTCATTTCACGAAACGTCTACGGCAGAAAGCTCCTCACCCACCATGACCCGACGACTTCCAAAGCGTGTCGCTTTATCGACGTGAGCAAAGGTCGAGAAGCTAAAGCGGGTCATAGTTGGATTGTGAGACAGTTCACCTTCAACGCCTCAACGGTTTTCTGACGCTCGTCACAAGAATCCTGAAGAAGCTCGCGTCGTTGTGAAACTCGCTCAGTTATACGAATCGAAGGGGATGTCATTTCGTATTATTACCCCTTACGATGGCCAGAGGTCTCGCATAGAGAACCTCCTCAAATCAGAGAATCTGACGTGGGAGGACAAAGTCTTCAACGTTGATTCGTTCCAAGGTTCGTTTCCAAGAACAATCATTGTCGACAGAGGGTACATTTTATTCCCAGGGAACGAAGACGATCATATCATAATCTCCGTTGTTCGCTCGCGCGGGCTGGGGTTCCTCAGGAACGAGCGACGAACGAACGTAATGTTGACCCGCTGTAAAGAAAGTATGGTTGTCTGCTCTAGTCGAGCGTTTCTCTTTGGCAAAGCGTCTGGGACACTCGTAAGCCAGCTGGCTGCTTCCCTCGATGAAGAGAACTGGACACATGGACATGACTTCCTTTGCGATAGGGTCAAATTGTTCGTATAGAATCAATACCTAGGCCTAATGCCAACGTTTTCGTCCGATAAATGATGAAGTGGGAGGTCGGTGTCATCCTGACAAACTACGTCGGTACCTGTGATCTTCGAATCGAAGGTTGGGCGTCCGACCATAATTTCGGTGCATCGAACTAAACCGGCAAGAGGGAAACCGCGTGAATGGTAAGAACTGTCTACCCTCGTACACAAGACCGACGTGATGATACTCGTCTAGATCTGATATGTCTTGTTCAGTCGCATACGGCAATCCACTGCTGTGCTCCATAGGTTTTGACTAGCTGTGAAGATCGTCGCCTCACATTTGGTCATAACTCCTTCTATTTTTGCATCAAAAAGCTACTCAGACCGCCAAGACGACCAAACATATGGAAGGCGAGAAATGCCCATCAATCTACCAACCAAACATTTTGAAAGGAGACAGCAAAGAAAACACAACTACGCGACGCAGACGATTCGTGCACGATGTCGCCTAGTTGAAGTCCATCGGGGAACAGCCAAAATTGATGAAGCCGGTCTGGATCACGAACGACAAGACTTGAGAAGTAACGAGAGCAGAGACACCCAGACTTACATAGTTATTGTTCGAACAGCAAACGGGCTGTTGCTGACAAGCGGCACCTTCTCCCGCACCGTAAATGTTGAAGGGAGTGCAGTCGATCCCGACGGTGTCTGCTGGATTGTACGAGTAGGAGAGTATATCAAGAAAATTCGAGATATCAGTTGCCTTCGAGAGCATAAGGGAGGGGCATGGGTGATAGTCAGTCGATGAAAACCTACGTTGAAGACGCTGTTGCAGCACTTGATCTCGCCGGTGTCGCACTGGCTGCTGGTGTTTTCACGGCGGGTATGCGTACGCCGTTCCATGCGCGCGCTGGTAGCGACGGCAATAGCAATGGCGAGGAAGGCAGAGATGCGAGGGAACATGGCTAAGGAGAGGAAGGGAAAGTGGGGTTGGGAATGCATTTGAGCGTCGGGGAAGGCGTATTTATGTTGTCGGTAGTGACATGGCTCGGAAAGGAAATGATTCGCGATAGTATGACTAGAACATACATATACATTCTGTCGGGCACTTCGAGGGTGACGTATTCTGTGCGTTGATCCGACGTCTGGCATGCTCTGGCATTCCTTGGAGTTGTCGTCAGATCAACTCGTACTAGGTTCAAGGCAACTCATACCTCCACTGATCCGCCGATTCCTAATTGGATATCGTTTGGTTTTTGGTAGGCCTGATGGCTTGGATCGGTGACGACTTGGCGGTCGACGAGTGAAGCTTCACTTAGAAGACATGTCCCTCGCCAGATAAAGTTAGTGAGGTAGCACCGACGATTCATGTGCCGTGCTCGCCGCAGAGGACAATGCATCCAGAGTTGACAGATCAGAACCTTAGCACACGCATATATGCAGCCTAAAATCGCAGATCTTGAGGGTAGAACGCTAATTGCTATCGGAATATCATTTGCCCTCTTTTTCATACTCACTGTAGTGCTTACTGAGACCACAAGCGTCACGTACGTAGAATAACCCCACTTGGTTGGCGTGGATGATGTGTACAAGTGAACACAGAAAGTATTTTGCGAGCCTGCAGTGACATCTGTCAACGTGCTACATCGATCGATCCACGACGAGACCGGTTTTCGATACAATAAAAACTTACATGAACATCATCGTAGTTTACACCTGGGAGGAGTATTTCATCATCTATCCGACCACCATCGATCGCAAATCAAATATCGTCGTGTCATTGCGCTCTCCAACCTACGAACACCTCATGATGCGCTCTTTGACGAGCCCTGAGCTTGCGCTTGGAGCTTTGCTTGCATCACATTAACCAAGTAGTTCATGTTGTCCTGCTTCTTTTGTATGGTATCCGATAGCGTCTCAAGGTTCTTGTGGATAAACTCCACTTTTGTTTTGTAATATTTTGTCGCTTCTGCTCGTGTCTGAAACCCATGAATAGCAGGAATACAACTTCGACTGGTATGCAATCACCTTTTTCACGTAGTATCCCGTACCGACATCGACGATAACGTGCTCCGTGTCACTCAGCTTGCCAGGGACGTAGAGGGAGTTAGTCAGAGGAACCAAGATCGTCGTGCCTAATCAATCCCCAATGTCGATCCACCTCTTACCATGCACGAACCAAGCCAACTTACTTGCATTCTTTGGTTTGACTTCGCCAACATTCTCGAGGCAAGACTTGAACTTCGACTGAGCTTGCTTGAGTTGAGCAAAGGAACTAGTCAAGTGATTCAATTCCTGGGTGCATGAAGGTGTGGATTTAAGAATCGGTCGAGTGAACTAGAAAGATAAGTAGAAAAATCACTTCTTCTAGCTGCCGTCGCACGTCGGCGAGCTGTTGTATGTCCAAGTCAGCAACGTTGATTTGTTGAGGTTGTGAGGAGGCCATGGTGATAAAGCAGAAATGGTCGAATGCGTGACAATACATGCGTGATCATCGCGTGACATTTAGCCCCTATCTGGCATGATGGAATTTTTGGCTTCGCATGGTTGGTGTGGACACCAGATAGACTTTGGCCCCACCGATTGATATCGACAAAGATTCAGAATATTCAATGTGCATCTAGCCACTCACTGGACCCAGACGTGCAAAGTGATAGACATATTTACAAGAAGCACATCCACCACCCACCACGGTGGGGACCCTGGATTCTCAGGATAAGCACACACATAGTGGTAATCCTTCTGTTCTCGGAGTGTAATACTCGTGGTCAGTCAGCGAGGAGTCGCCGAGGACCCCTTTCCAGTGTTCGAGTGACCCGATACGCATCCTGAACGGTATCCCATCAAGGGTTGTCCGCATCGCCCTGCATGACGGTAAGCATCGTATCATCAAGGCTCAAAATTTAGTCATCATGTGTTCATGCATGTATGAATCCTCGTTGCATCGGCGGGCAAGAACCCGATTCTATCAGAAGAGCGCATGAACGTTGTTTTATGCGAGAAATAGGGCGTCCATGCCGCTTGTTCCATTGTGCCAGACTCGCCGAATCTTGTGACCGAGCCGCATTGGCCTTGGAGAATCCGAAAGGACCCTGCTGGTGATCAATACAGGAAGGATGGGTCACTCCACTGGACCAATGCTGGACAAAAAGGGCACAAAGACATATATATTGTGTAACTTGCCTTGTAAAAAGGCGGACAGAAGCCGTTCCTCTCAAGAGTCCACTCCAATTGCGAGTAGAAAAATGGAACTTGTGGATTAGATGACTCCGGCGGCTGGTTGAAAAAGGAGTTAATTAAGTAACGTATTTAGACCGTGAGAGGCGTGTACATTGCCCCCACCGCATGCTGCGTGCTGGCATCAGGAGCCCGCAGTTGTCAAGAAGACCATGGAAAACGTCGACCAGAGAGTGCGCGTACCAGAGGACATAGGTATGTTCCAATTCCCTACGATTCTTCTGGCGTTCAACCACCTTGGGGTGTCCTCCGCAGTTGCGATATTTCATACCTCTTTTCATCCGACCAAGGGTAATGTGGTTGATTGGTGCTTGAAGGCAAGCGATGGTAAGTAGTGTCATTCTGGGCTCGAGTTTGCTCTCCAATACTTTGTAGATATCCAGCTTGATGGTGTCGAATTCAGTACACTCCCCAGCGGTCTGCATCTGGTGGACCGAGATGTTGTGTACGTTCAACTCAGGCCCTGTTATCTTGTCTATATTCACAGAGATCACATTCAGTTACTTCACAAAAGGCAGTCACCCGGGTGTCTGTGTCTTTCGCCGGCGGAAAACTACGGAACACGGACAGCGTGGATTCCGACTTTCTTCACTGGGTATACTGCTCGTAAATTCAGCTAGACCGAGACCCTGGAGACATGTAGATGCCCTCAAGACACTCGTTGATACTATTTATTCGTCTTTGGAAAGCCGAGGCGTGCTAGAGCCCGTTGAATCGGATTGGACGCCTGCGCAGGCCTTCTTCGAAGAACGCAAGGCTCGGAGGGCGGATCTTGGTGGAGCTGGGGAGTGGCAGGGATGGAGTCATGAACTAGATGACGTGAGATATGATGTGTTGTCGAGTCCCATTCTGCATGCTAATAGATGTTTTTCATCTAGCCCAACGTCAAGTATTCTCCATCTCAACCGACACTCCACCTCCCACACCTACTTCGCATTTTGGGCCCGTCTGTGCTCACCCTTTACAAACACGTTCTCGGACGACAGCGTATTCTACTCTATACACTGCCACCAACAGAAGCTGCATGCGTCCTCTGTCAGGTGGCTGCCGACATCTGCTTTGAGGCCCAACTAGATCCATCGTTGCTCACATCAGAAGGGACTGAAGATCCCTCCTCATGGACCCGCACACGACTCAAGGGTAAATCGAAAGAAGGCATCAAGGTCCTCGGAATGGTCACTCTCAGCGATGTGGATAAGATGCACCACGAAGGAAAAACAGGTCGCGGATGGATCGCATGCACCACAGATGCAATTTTTCTGGAAAAACCGTCATACTACGACCTCATAATCGACTTGACGACTTCAACGCCCTCACGAACATCGCGACCGACGTTGTATTTGTCTAAACCAATACAACAACCGACCACCAAAGGTCCTACTCATCGTCTTTCTCTTGTACGATTCACCTGGAGCGATGTAAAATTGGTGCGTTTATTACTGTTCATCCTGTTGGTTGCCCTGATAACTGTCCTCTAGTGGAATGAATTGGACCGAATCCTACGACTGGAAGGAAGTGACTGTTTATACGATTGCTGCCAGCTTTCCTCCGAGGCCGATCCCAAAGCAAAACTATTATCCCCTTGGACGGATGCATGGCAGTTGTATGAAGATGTCTGCCTTGTCTGTGCTGGTCTCTGGATCGGATCTTGGCGAGGCAACTCATCAGCATCTTACTCCACCGGGAACAATGGCTCGATCGCTGACTGGGGAAGGGTTCGGTTGGACGGAGATGACGACCTGAGTCTAGGTGGAGTCTACATGAGAAACCTTGGAATGGGAATCGAAGGACGACCGAGTGCAAGTTCAGGTCCGAATGTCAAGGGCATGCGGAGATCCGGTGGGATGTCCTTGGCCAGTTGTCATACCAACGAACCCTCGTCGTCATCATCTTCCAGTGGAGTTCAGCGACGCCAATCCTCTTCTAGTTCCGGGTTCACGTTTGTTTCGATGCCCGGACTGAGCGGGCCCGAATCGGGTGGGGATGCGGAACAGGCACTGAACGAGCGACGAGAACGGCAACTATTGACGACGCTGGCGTTGCTTCAAACGTTCCACGCCAACACGTGTTTCCAACTTTCGCGCTTAGCAAGCTTGATTCCTGCATCGCCTATGACCCTCGTGGATGCATCTTCGTCCGGGACGCCGCCGGACGCGGAGATGATCTACATTACACCCAATGAAATTCTGTCGTTTGAGCTTGGGCCACTCAGCTCATTAGACGGTCGATACCTCGAGTGGCTCGCGGATGAATATGGAGGGGGTGCTCGTTTCGTCGCGAGGAGGAGTTGGAAGGACCTGTTTGGCGTCTTGTTTGGGTTCAGTTGAACATACCACGTCTGTCGTTGCCAGACTTGGTACAATCGCCGAATTGAAGTTGGTGACTTGCCCAACATTGTTCTTCGAAACAAACGTCGTCAGATACGTATTTATACCTCATGCACACAGACTGTATCTATTGCTAGTTGTCTGTTGATAATAGATCCCGAATCGTTTGTAATGCTCTTTATCTTTGTGTTGTCAAAGCAGTAGCTTTGATTCACAACCATTCAAAGTTTCCATCACTCCGAATCCCAGATAGGTTTTTCAAATCTAGATTTCCCCCATGGCCAGGTTCCTATGCACTGCCACTGTTCGTGTAGACTGGTTCGTGTGAGAGGACAACATACCAGGCTCTTTGGCCAGCGCTTAGGGAGACTGGGCGATCAGAAAGATGGTGGTTGGGAAGGAACGAACCACGTATGTATACGGCAGTGGTGTGATGAATAACTAGAAAGGAGTGTGTATCGAGGGATCAGGCAGCAGCGCGAAGCGTGTTCGGCTCCGTAGGTAGTCCTGAGGCGGTAGGTGAGTGCTTGAGCTGCGAGGGCGGGTGGGATCAAGTGAGCAAGCGAGCTGTGCTACCTGAGAGTAGCTGTAGATAGTAAGGCCGCAATAGTTACTGATCGGAAGTATAAGTACTACTGAATAAAGTAGGGGGGTAGATAATACTACATAAGTGTGCAGCGGTCCCTACGAAACAGAATCACCAACATGGTAACTTGGGGAATTTCCGAGCGGCTGTGAATAAATCGAATCTCAGATCCCAGCGGTTCATTACACACGCCATTGTATCCCCGACGTGCAGATGCCCATCCCACCAGTCCACATTAACAGTTAATCATGCTGGAGCCCTTTGTCCGAAAAAGTTTTGCGCCATTATCATAGGTTGCCATTGTAAGGCTCTTAACATGGTCCCACGGTAACCGAAGCGACGAAAAATATTGTAAATCACATTATAATTATAATTGTCATTGTAAGTAGAGATCGCCTGCCATTAGTATGCCTTTGCATGGTAGGCAGAAGATCGGTCATTCAAGTAACTTACAATGACTTGGCATGGCGCCAAGAAAGTTCCGACATTCGTGTCGCACAAGCACGAGGATGCGCGAGCTGTGGTAGGAACGCTAATTGAACGCGAATATGTCCGCGGACAGAGGCTTCACAACCCCCATGCGATGTTCGATCGGATCCATCTGGCCACGCCGCGGAGCCCGCAGACACCAGGAAAATGATCGCGACGATCTCGTAGACATGGAAAGCGCTCGTATGCTGTCCGAAAAGGCTGAATTCTGGACCGGGTCCTCTGGTATAATCAGGGTTCCTTTGGTGGTTTCCACCAATCGCAAATCTGGTTTACAGTCACATCTGATGTAACGAAGGACCCACCACTCGCAACCTAGAACATACCATATGCTACAGAAACTACACAACCAACTGTCAGAAGGGCACTGCACGTGACACTTACCCGAAAAGAGCGACCCTGACGTTTGTATGGCTCAACCACTTCAGTCTTGCTCGCTTATCGAATCTGGGATGAAGACAACGGATGGATAGAGGTACTGGCACCAATATCAGTCACTGTATATAATGATCCCAGCATTCCCATTTCGTTTCGTATTTACAAGGTACTACAGAAGCGCTGTACCCCCCCACGCCGTGGTGGGGCATTTTTTTTCTATTGTTTACTGTAGAACACTCTGGTTTGTAGTCACTCAAGAGTTTCGTTGACACCTCGCGGTCACTCCCGTCCATCCACGGCGCCCCCGACAAACGTCCGACGACCCCCCCCTTCCCACACCTCGCCCGTTATAACGTTAGTTGGTAGTCTTTGGCAATCGCTCGGGAGGAACCGTTGGATTGTGTACCATGTGTGTTATGATACAAGTCCGACGATTAATCTAACGATATGCTGGAGATGCGAGACAGGCGGAGGGTGGGTGGCAGCGCGAAGCGCTGTCCGGCTCTAGACCGCCCTGGGACTAGTGAGCTGCGAGGGCGGATGGGTAGACACCGCCTCGCAGGTCGACCTGTGGGTGCCCAGGATTTTCCGGAACCCTGGAAAATGCAAGGTGGTGATGACCGAAGGGAATCGCAATCGAGCGTGGTGAGAGGG
>QFEI01003220.1:0-15539 GCA_003316145.1 Neoboletus magnificus | reverse complement strand
AAAAGAGGAGAGAAGAGAGAAACATAACAGATTCCAAGTAATGAGGTGTATTGGCTAAGATCTAGGTAGGTCAAAGCTAAGGACATCGGATGTGTTACTGCGGATTTATATACGACTGGAAGGAATCTAAAGGGGGAAGGTGGAGCAAGGGCAAAGGGTAGTTATACAGGATGACTGAGGAGCGACATCATGAGGGTGTCGGGGCGAAGGGTTATCCGGAGTCATGCGTAGATGGGAAAAGTACCGAGTAGGGTTCCAACAACTCGGTAAGAGGGTCTGGTAAAATAGAAGTGTGATCCGAGTGATTACAGTGACAAAGTGAAAGGTAAAAGGTGACAGGAGCATGTGATAAGTGAAAGGGAAGAACATGCGAATGAGAAAAGAAACGGATTGTAACAATTTGTATCAGATCTATGATACTACTCTATATATGGTTAAATAGCTGTGTAGCATGAGGTATGGAGATTAAATAGTATAGTCATAGAATGGAAGAAAATCATAGCATTGTCCTTGAGGCTGTGTGGAATGGAAGCATGCATTGTGTGGACATTAAGTAGGCTGTATGGCATAGCCATGTACAGGACAGATATGATCATGAGATCATATATAACTATATCAGGATCATCTAGATTCTTGAGGTCTGATTTAAGATCTATGAGTCTGCTAAGGGCATAATGTCTTAGTGTTTAAAGTCAGAGGTCACATGACTTGACTATGATAAGATTAGTGATCTGGTCATGTGATTTGATAAGATAGGATAAAAGGAAAATAAAGATAGAAAATGAAATACTAGTGTTGACTAGTAACAATGTTAGGTGTGCTAGGATGTGACCATAACAACTGTGGCCATTGTACAGTCATAAAGTGTCCTACAATGACACAATTAGGTCCTTACTATATAGTCATATCAAAAGTGTTCAAAAATGATTTATTTTACTATAGGACAAATATTGTTTGGTGCCTGGCATTGACTGTACCCACCATACTCACTCTGGCATTGTGGCAAAATCACACATTTGCTGATGAATGGGATTACAAGGTACATAGTATTACATAATACTTATACACAGGTCCTTTGGCAGAGAGCAGAACAATTCTTCCCCACTTCATGGGAGCCAGTGACAGTATCAAAAAGTTCCCACAATGATAGGAGTAAAATTAGGACAGTTTATGGGTCAGGATGGAGGCTAGTAAAAGTTATCTGGAGGATACCATCTGATTTACATAATCAACCATCATACATACCAAGATCGGCGTTGCCGACTGAGACCTTACTGGAACGAGAAGAGCCAGTGTGAGATGTTTTTTTAGCAGGGATTCATGTCAGAAATAGTTACTTTGTACAATAGAAGCAGTGACATCTCGGATGGAAACAATGCACAAGTCAGAAAAAGGGAATGGTTCATGTGGTTTCGCGCCGAGACCTGGGGAGGAAAACAAAACAATCATCATCATCATCATCATCATCATAACAAGTTACAGTAGAAGCACGACATATCGCAAGTCAGGACATGTAAATGGTTCATGACACAGGTTCGTTGTTATTGCTTCTCGTAGACTCTGCGTGGTATGTTTCTTTTCCTTTTCCTTTGTTATCCTTTCAGCGTCGGAGGGGCTTTACAAAACATCTACATGCCAATAAACGAAGCGCTGACGATTTGCTTAAGAGTGGCTGCGGGTTATTTCGAAGCTCCTCCGAGATGACGCTCCCAGACTACGTTCCAGTCGGAATTGGACACTACATCCAGAAGTGGTGTCTTGGAATCTATGCATTCACGGTTTGTTGTTGGTCACTGGAGAAAGGGCGTGGCGAAGTGATGGGATTAACCCTCATATTTGTGCTATGCAAGGCTTCCCCGTGGTCTCCTGTGACTGGAAATAACAAGACAGACCGAAGGAACGATGTTGGCGCGCCACCGGCGACCACCGCCTTTGATTTGTCCGGCAGATGATTGGACTTCATTTCTGCGGGACTCAAGCTTACCTTCCTGATTTGCCGGTGGATGCGATGATGCACGGATGGCGAGGCGATGGCTGCCGGAAATACGGTGAATTTCCACCTTTTCTACACAGCCAGCGTGGAAATGAACGTACATGCGTGACGCATGCGCGAACGGACACCAAGCTGTTGGGGGACGCATAGTTCCGGATCGTTCCCATACGCATCCGTTCGGGGCGGGCCAAATCCCTTAACCATTGAAAGCCCGGCAGAGTGCTGTTGAAACAGAAAAGACAACGCGCCTCGTGCCACACAAACGAGAACGATTCTACAACGAAATTTCGCTCACTCGGCTCGACGGAGAGCTTGAACACAAACCAGAATTTGATTGTGGTGTTGTGGTGTTGAAGTGGTCTCCAGGCTCGGAGACGAGGCAGTGACAAGGCTAACCACGTGCAAAGCACAGACTATCCCGCCTTGTAACAAACTGTTTGTTACGAACCCCGTTTGAGGACGGGTACCTGACCCGTCCCGTGGGTAATATCCCGAACAGACTCACTGGCAACTATCATGATGCAGGTTTAGGGTACTTGTTATCTTGCGTAGACTTCATCGTTTTGCAAATGGCGGCATCTGTGATATGGCGGCCATCAGTTCAAGGACTGGTTTGTAAGGAAGAACTCGACATCCTACCCGGAACAAACAAGGTGGTACTTTTGCCTCCAAGAAAAAATCATGAATTGCTTCTTTTGAAGTAGTATTGAACTGCAGGTCAATGCTGGAAGATATCCGCACAAAATGAGACGATTTAAGCGCACCCTCATAATATTGGGCCGAAGCACTCGGAAGTCGCATGGTCGACAAATGTTACATATCTCTGGCATGTCTTTGTATGCTACTGTTTATGTTTACGATCTAGCTCGCAGCCCCAGTAGTAGATCTCAGTGTTCCAGGCTTCATTACACAAACACATTAATCTGTCGTGTCAGCCTCGACGTTATCTCACTAGGTCTCACTCACCTCGGGATTTAGTGTGCCTCCATGGAGATTGCACGGGAGCCCTTCAGTGAGTTCTCCCGCAAGGCCATGTGCGCGTCGGAGCCGGGAACATATTCAGCGTGAGACTCTTCTTGACCCATCATGCCATTGTCGTGGAGATTCTTGTACTGCCAGGCATCGCTGTTCGGTAACTATCGTTCCCGGTCAACGGGTAAGCAGCTTTGACCCATATACATGATTATGAGCCAAACTTGGTGTTCTCGCGAGCTGGTGAGACTTTCGTAACAAACTGTTCACAAGCTGACACAGTAGTGGGAAGCACCTTTCGAAAACCAGAGGGCTTCGAATCCAGCTCGGAGATCAGTCCCGGATGTGGCTCACTAAAAAACTTCGTCAATTTATCTAGTGTGGGTTCGCCGCCGAACCGCCTGCCTTTGACCGACCGAACTAAGTCATAGCACGGATTCTACGCAGGTTGCCCTTTACAAGTATCCGGAGGTTGAACCGCCGGAGCGCCACGTACTGCCGCCGCCTAGTATCCCCGCATAATTCCGACTCGTATGAAGATCACGGAAGAAAACGGACTCTGATTTACCGCAGTGCAGATCATCGTCAGCACCCCAGAGCGTACACGCACTCACCCAAGGATCAGGTGAAGTAGTACAGAATGCGGGATACCGTTCGTGCCTACTAACGGTAGCGCTGTTTCAGAGCTCCCTGAATGATCGCCGTTCCCGATGAAACACAATTCCCCACGGGAACATCAATGTTTCTGTCACATATGCAATGCATGCCATAAGGCGGTATGCTCGGTCATCTTCGTCCCACGCTGGAAGTACTAGAACGCAAACATGTGCTATTCCGTGGTATATAAATCCGCGAAAAATGTCTCACAGGTGTCACCCTCTCAGCTGGTAAATTTGCTTCCTTCCCAAGGCTTTTCGACATGGAGCTTCCCCCCGGCATCGTGTTCATCATCGCGAACGCTCCCCGTATAGTCCTTCTACCAGTTCTAACCTTCTGTGGAATCAAGTTCTGGGACACGATTTTCAATGTCCGCACTCCTATTTGGCTCCAAGTGCCCCTCTACGTGGCATCATTTCCGCTTGCTCTAGCTTGTAGTGTCGTATATGCAGACATTCGCGACAGACGTCGGGCTGTGATCAATGGTGCCGTCCTTGCCCCTCAAGTACCCAGCAAGTGGCCGGGTGGTCTGGATTTGCTACTCACAAGTGTACAGAACTTCCGTGGTGGATATATGGGTATGGTTGATTTGGATGGATGGTCAGATGATCTATTCACCATCGCTCAGGGGAAGTACTCGAACAACAGTGTAAGGAACACGGGAATACGATCACCCTTAGAATCCTTTGGGAGAATAGGGTAAGTCCGTCGTTGATAGGGGCCAAGATGCTAATCACTCATGAGGTTCATAGATTTTTATAACGGAGCCCGAGCATGTAAAGGTCAGTCTACCATATCTGTCTCAGACTCTTCCTCTCATAGATGGAGTCAGGCGATTCTCGCGACGCAATTCAACTCCTTTGCGAAAGGCAAGTTGTGCCCGAGAGTTGCGTTATCCAATCTGAGAAGTCGCCGCAGGGTCGATATTGTATGATAGTGCACTCTCCCTACTCGGAACTGGTGTCTTTAACTCTGATGGTAACGTCACTCTTTTTCTCGTTCTGGCCAATGCTGATCGACGCCTCGTAGGGGATATATGGAAGTAGGCAAACAGGCAGCTATAGACGTTACTACACACTGAAATATCTTCATACACTAGGTTTCATCGATCAATGACTCGCCCGTTCTTCAGCAGGGAGCGAATCAGTGACTTTGAGATATTTGAAAAGCATGCCGATGATGCCATAGGGCAACTGAAAGCGAGGCTGAGAAAAGGCTATCCAATCGATTTCCAGGTACTGGTCCTGCCTACATGCCCTGGCTACGTTTTCTCACCGCATGGGATCTAGGATATGACATCCCGATTTACACTGGACTCTGCGACAGAGTTCCTGTTTGGGAAAGATGTCTGCTCCCTTTCTGCTGGGCTTGTATATCCTCCTGGTTCGACACTCGCCACGAACGTCGCGTTCCAAAATCACCCAGCCAACTTGTTTTCCCATGCGTTCCTCGAAGCGCAATCGGCAACCTCATACCGTGGACGCTTCGGGAGACCCTGGCGACTGTTTGAATTCTGGAGCGATCGTGTCAAGAAGCACATGCATGTTTGTCACGAGTTTATCGATCCGATCTTGAAAGAAGCGTTGTCGAAGAAAAAGGCACTGAAAGAGGCTGGTTTGATTGCCGAAAAAAGTGAGAGGGAGAGGGAGGCCGTGGAGGGAGAAACACTGCTTGACCATCTCGTGAAATACACAGAAGGTGAGCATTTCCCGTTGTCATGCATCCTTTTATACATTTATTTTGTCGACCGTTCAGATCTTACCGTGATCAGAGACGAAATTTTGAACATTATGATCGCAGGTCGGGATACGGTGAGCATACATTTCCTGGTCAGATCATGCGTATTCAAATCGATGGATCTTCTGTGATAGACCGCGGGCACTCTGACATTTGCCGTTTGGATGTTGTCTCAGCACCGCAACGTGCTCCAGAAACTTCGTGAGGAGATCCTTACTGTAGTTGGTCTCTCAAAGGGCCCTACATTGGAAGACTTGCGCGAGATGAAATATTTGAGGGCGGTCATTAATGGTATGTCATATAATTTTTTGAGCTGCATCACTGACTCACGCCTCATGAAGAAACTCTGCGACTATATCCTCCTGTGTGAGTTTGCCTTGTCTGCCCGTTTGAAGCAAAAGAACGCTGACCAATGCATCCTTCAGCCCCTTCAACACTAGGTGCGGCTAAGCATGTTTTAGACGATGGTTCGCAACTTACACGTGTCAGAATGAGTACCGCACCAGTGGTTTTGCCCGCCGCCAAAGGAGGGCAACCCATTTATGTTCCCGCAAACACACGGTCAGACACAAGTGGTTCTGCAATACTTTTGTGATGTTGAGACAATATGTTTCAGGGTACTCTATTCAGTCTTCCTCATGCACCGGAGAAAGGATCTTTGGGGGCCAGACGGCGAGAACACTTATCCTGACCTTTCGTGTTTCATGCTTATCGACGTTTCCCACAGCGGAGGAATTTGACCCTGATCGGTTCCTTGATGAGCGGCTCCACAGATACTTGACTCCCAATCCGTTTATCTTTGTACCTTTCAACGCTGGCCCAAGAATCTGCCTGGGTCAACAGGTAGATATATCATTACCAAATCCATCCAATCTTGCTTGACATTCCGACACCTGGATAGTTTGCGTATAACGAAGTGTCTTACTTCCTCGTCCGCCTGCTTCAAGTTTTTTCCTCTGTTTCGCTTGCGGAGGACGTGCAGACGCTTGCCCCCGCTAACTGGGCAAGGGCACCTGGTCGAAAGGGAATAGAGAAGGCAATCATACGTGGTCATCTTACTATGTATGTGCATGTAAGTGTCGTACTACCCCCCCTTTTTTTTCTGCATCAGTGATTCCGATCTGGAATCCAGGATGGTTTATGGGTCAGAATGGAGGAAGCCAGTTACGCGGAAGGTGTCTGATTTAATTAACCATGATCGTCCCCTTGACGATTACAGACATGTGACACCGCCTGTACATTATAATGCAAAGCTACAAACCGTCAGATAAATGCCTGCCACTAAAGACGTGTCAGTGGCTGTGCTAACGACGTGTGCCGTTTCCCCTGTGCAGGCCCCATTTCCGTACTGTGACATACTGCCCCCGGTCTCCTTGTCTATGCTGGCCTGGATCATAGTGTCGCCAATGGGCCACGAAAAACGAGAGCTACCGTATCGATGCGACGAGAGTAAACCAACACCTTGACGACACCAGGGTTGCACCCAGAGACAGAACTTACGAAGGACCCCTCTGACCAAGGTGGAAGTTCAAGGCCGGCGAGGGAAAAGGTGATCCGAGTGGTAAACTTCCAACCTAAACACTGTACCGCCCATTCTGAACAATTCCTTGCCAGTGGCGCTGCGCCGCGTGGGACGGAAAGTTCCCCGTGACGACTCGTCACCGTTCGGCAATATCGTCGTCTGCCGAATTCATTCAACTTGGATTTACATATAAGGTGTCGTGTCCCCTGTATTGTTCAACTTGAAGTACTAGCGACGCCACGTCGGTTGAAGTGACAAGCGAGCCCTATCTTTCTTCCTCCTAATCTTCTCCTGGCAGGCCGCAGAGCCCACGGTGACAACCATACCGATGCAATTGCTACCCCCTGGGCTCGTCGCGCTCGTGCGACTCCTCCCTCGACTGTTCTTCGCCCCGGCAACGGCGTACATCGGCCTCCTCGCTTACAAGGCACTCCTTGGAGAACCTGCACCACAGTGGCTTCACATTCCAGCGTATCTTTTGTCGTTACCAGCCACATTCGCAGCAAGCGTTCTGTATGCTCGGATCAGAGAGCGCAGACAGGCAACACGTCGTGGGGCGGCCATTCCCCAGAGCATAAATTACCGCTTGCCCGGCGCGCTTGACAAACTGTCGGCCCTCGTAAAGAATTTCAGTGACGGCTATCTAGGCAAGCCCACTCCTACTTTTTATTCTTCGATGTGTAAAAGTTTGACCCCTGAATTTTTCAGCTGAATATATGGAGGGCGAATGCGAGGAGATTGGGAATACGCTCAACTTTTACTTGTTATATGAGAACAGGGCAAGTTCTTCTTCGCTCGTTGTGTAGCAGTCTCATACGAACCGAGCGATCCATGTAGATACTCACGACGGAGCCCGAATATGTCAAGGTGTGTGCGCTTCCTCGTCTCGTCTCGTCTATGTAACATGTGTCGAAAATCCAGACCATTCTTGCGACGCACTTCACGTCGTTTGTCAAAGGTGAGGCTATATGCGCGGAAGTTCTGAAGGATTCTCAGATATGCTAAATCAACTTGCCAAGGTCCCATCTTCCACGATCAATTCAAATCTCTTTTGGGAACGGGCGTTTTCAATTCTGATGGTAGGCATTTTCTAAACAGACCTGGTATCCTCTGGACTCATTCGTCGTACAGCTGAGACTTGGAAGTATGCGTGGAATACGTTCAGTTGGCCTTCTCCTGTACTAACAGATTGGCAGATTCCATCGCACGATGACCCGTCCGTTCTTCAGTAGAGATCGCATAAGCGACTTTGACATATTTGAGAGACACGCCGATGACGCAATCCATCAAATCAAGATCCGCCTCCGTGAAGGCTACCCCGTCGACTTTCAAGACGTGGCTTCGCGTTTCACCCTCGACTCGGCATCTGAGTTCCTTCTTGGAAAAGACGTCCAATCACTCTCGGCAGGTATTGTCTACCCGCCATCGTCGCCACTGTCCAAGGATCCCACCTTCTTGAACCATCCCGCCAATCGGTTCGCTCGCGCGTTCATGGACTCGCAGATCGCCACAGCCCTTCGCACCAACTACGGATCATCGTGGCGGTTCGCCGAGTTTTGGCAGGATCAAGTCCAGAAGCACATGAATGTCTGCTACGAATTCATTGAACCCATAATTGCGGATGCACTCGCGAAGAAGCACAAACAGGACCGTCTAGGTCTTGACGCCAGGGATGGCATGGGGGAGATCAAGGAGGGAGAGACACTCTTGGAGCATCTGGTGCAGTACACCGAAGGTCGTTATTTTCATTCTACAAACCGGGGCTTGATGTATTGATGTACTTCTCAGATCAAACGGTTATCAGGGACGAGACCCTGAACATCTTGATCGCTGGCAGAGATACCGTGAGTCGATTCCGTGGTATGACCTCATGATTCTCATCGTGACCACGTTACCACACGTACATAGACTGCCGCAACCTTAACGTTTGCTGTCTACATGCTCTCTCAGCATCCAGATGTTCTCGCCCGTTTGCGAGAGGAAATCATTGCCAGAGTCGGCGTCTCCAGCCGGCTGACGCATGACGATATGAGAGACATGAAGTATCTGCGGGCGTTCATTAATGGTGCGCAACTTGCGAGCGCCTCTCAAGGTTGTATACTGACCTGGCGTCACTGTATCAGAGGTTCTTCGACTATATCCACCTGTGTAAGTCATTGTTCCCCCGATGGAATATCTGATTCTGATATCGTGCAGCCCTTTTAATGTCAGGTGCGACACAGGTCCCCCATTCCTGCTGCTTTCCCTGATTACCCCGGCAGGTTATCTACTGAAGCACAGGTTTGGCCAGCGTTGAATGGCGGAAAACCCATTTATGTCCCCCCTGACACGATGTGAGTCCAATCGATCCCCCTCCTTGTTCTTTCTTACCCTGATACGTAGGTCTTTGTACTGTATCTTCTTGATGCACCGCCGGAAAGATCTGTGGGGTCCCGACGGTGAGCATCTGACAAAGGAAAGCTAGCCAGCGTGCACCTCATGCACGACCTCTTTTTTCCAGCGGACCTGTTTGATCCAGATCGGTTCCTGGACGCACGTCTCCACAAGTACCTGACACCCAATCCATTCATCTTCTTGCCCTTCAACGCCGGTCCCCGTATCTGCCTCGGTCAACAGGTACGCACCGGTTTTTAAGATCCTCCACTCGCGTGTGGACATGCGCTGACGAGATGGATCCCAAAGTTTGCGTACCATGAGGTTTCGTATTTCCTTGTTCGGCTGTTACAGTCGATCGATGCTGTCTCGCTGGACATGGACATGCAAAGCCTCCCTCCGGCGGACTGGGCACAGGCCAAGGGACGTAAAGCGTTGGAGAAGGTTATATTGAGGTCGCACTTGACCTTGTATGTCCAGGTACGCTGATCGTTATTTTTTTTCTTCTGTTTTCCACGGCATGTCGCTGAAACCTATCCGGGTATGTTCACAGGATGGTCTCTGGGTCAAGATGAAGGAGGCCGACCCCGTTGAAACTATTTAACGTTTTTCCGTTGCTTCATCTGCGTCTTAAACATCTCGGCCATTTTGTTCTATTGACACTCCGGGTCTGAATGAGATGGTTTCACCTTTTCCTCCCTCTTCCAACGAGCGTTAGCAACAGTGAAATCTGGTCCTTGAGAAACTCGCTCAAACTATTAGATATGCATGAGTATACCGCCAGCGCTCCCTCCGTCCCTGCCCAAATGCAAATCCGAACGATTCTATCTCCGCATTTATCATGTTACTTCATTCTGCTGTGCCCGAGGATTCCATGGACCCGCCTCGCTCGAGGAGCAACCATTGACTGGCATCGATACAACCCCCCAACCCCCCAAACTCGACGGGTAGATTCTCTGCCGGAATCTGCAACAAGTGTATACCTCAAAAGATAGACGAGCACGGACAGCAACTGCATCCTCTTATTGAGGGCTCGTCTTTAAATTGGCCGGGGGGGGGGGGTGCCTGCGACCCAGCCTCGGATATGTTGAGCCTAGCGAGGTGATGACGTCGGTGTGATTAAATGGATACTGGTGGAGATGTTCGTCTTGCTCACCTGCATCCTCGCCGACAGTATCATCGTGAGTGGGCGCTCTGCGGTCTGCGCCATGTTGAACGGCTGTGCTTGTAAGGCATGCCAAGGCAGGCCCTAAGTCACCTTGCGTTATTGGTACGGTCGCAAATGGCGTGAGTGGATTTGCATCGCACGACGCCAGAAAGCTCATGGAAAGGAGTGAAGATATGGCAAACCGAGCAGGTAGAGGTCGGGAGTCTGAGACTTAGAATCGTTCGGACTAATGGCAAGGTTGGTACGTATTTGGCTAACTACGGGAAAGTCGCCCTCGAGGATGGGATCCTGTGACCGAGACGACGAACCCGGTAGGAGAGCGAAGAAGTGGAGGTGGGTCGGCGAGGACGGGAAGACTGGACCTTCAGAGCGCTTGGGAGGGTTGAATCGCTCCAAGGGGAAGCCGCCGGAGAGACCAACCTCAGTGCGCTGGAGTGATGAAGATAAATCGGGAGACGGGCGGGGCTATAGGAAAAGGGTTAGCGAGAGCGCGCAAACTGGGGGAATGGAAGAAGGAGAACGTGAGGCAGGGGTGATCAGCGCCAGCTGATGTACTGTGCGTCGGAGTGGCGTCGAACTCTGGTAAAAGCTTCGATCACACCACAGGGGTGGTGATGTTCATGTACATACTTGGTCTGCCTCGCGTCTGCCAAACACTGTGACAATATGCCATTTTGCGGATGCCGTATGTGGCTTGAGGTTGTTCCTGACGTCTCGGAATGGGCAGCAGTTTCCCAGGTCTGAGGTAGGCAACCCATTTATAAATGCTCCTGCAAACATGCTGCACACTGGTCGCGCCGCATTACTCTCGTGGTGCTGAGCCGAGAGGGTACTATCCTGCTCTTTTGTGTGTCGTGCTTATCGATGTTTCCTGTAGTGGAGGAATGTGACGGATCTGACAGATTGGTTCCTTGATGCAGGTGCTGCACAGGTATTTGACTCCCAACTCGTTTATTTTGTGCCTTTCAACGCCGGCCCAACCCGAAGAGCAAGTTGCCCGAGTCGACAGGTAGATATCTCACTGACGGATCTATTTTATCTTGCTTGACTTTTCGACGCCTCGGTTCTCACCTCGTCTGCCGGTTTCAAGTTGTCTCCCCGGTTTTCGCTTGCGGAGGTCGTCTTGCACTTGCCAACTAGGCAGTGGCCCCTGGACGAAGGTGACCATACGTGAACAATCCACCCCTTTTTTTTTCTTCCTTCTCATGAGTAATTCTGACTTGCCAGTGACTCCTTGAGATACGGGACAATTTATACACGGGTCAGCATGGAGGGGGCCGGTTACGCGGTGGATGTCTGATTTAATTAATCACGGCACGTATACCCGTCGCCATCATGACCACCTGTACCTTATACCGCAAAGTTCCAAGCTGTACGAGGAAAAATGCTAACTAACAGATGGCGGCCTGACCAGATCTAGTGATATTGCGTGACGTATCCCCATACCTTTGCGGGGTTCCTGCGGCTTACTGCTACTACGTACTCGGAGTAGTTGTCTCCGCCGGCTTGGACCATTCAATAGGTTGATGAAACCAAGAGCGGAGAGAAGGACGCCTTTGCGACTGAGTCAGCCCATCTGCAAAGCAGACAAGTAACGTGATCGCTTCACGACTGTCGAACAATCCTTTCTCAAGCCTCATTGGGTGACGAGCATCTAAGCGGTCCAGAAAAGTGCATCTAGGTCATGCCAAGCCAGGAGCCTTCCTAACCGGACACAAAATGTGCTTTTTTGTGGCGTTCCAACTCTTTGATTCGGAAGTGAGGGTTCAAGGGAAAAGGTGACCCGAGTGGCGAATTTTACATAAATCTGAACATTCCACTCAGGTTCCTAGTACCCATTTCAGACGGCTCAGGTCGGCGAGTGGACTTAGCCGGGCACATGGTGATATCAAGTCATCATCTGTCCTCGACCTCTCGGAACTATTGTAACCGCATTCGATGCGGCCAGCCCCACACAGCGTTGCACAGGGTTAGCCTTTTTCCTCTTAAGACCCTCATGGCGGACCACAGAACCTACGAACGTGACGATATCGATGCAATTACTACCCCCCGGACTCGTCGCGCTGGTGCGACTCCTTCCTCGACTGTTCGTCGTACCAGCAATTGTGTACTTCAGTCTCCTTACCTACAATGCACTCCTCGGGGAACCTGCACCACAGTGGCTACACGTACTGGCATATCTTTTGTCATTACCAGTCGCATTCGCAGCAAGCGTTCTGTATGCTCGGATCAGAGAGCACAAACAAGCATCACGTTGCGGGGCTGTGATTCCCCAGAGCATAAATTACCGCTGGCCCGGCGCGCTCGACAAGCTTGTGGTCCTTGTACAAAATTTTTATGATGGCTATCTAGGCAAGCTCACTCATCCTTTTTGTTTTCCGACGCGGATGTGCTTAACCGCTAAAAACATTAGGTGAATATCTCGAGGCCGAGTTCGAAGAGATTGGGAACACATTCAATTTATACATGTTGTATGAGAACAGGGCAAGCACCTCTTTGGCTGTTGTGTAGGGGTTTCATATGACCTGGGCGATCCGTGTAGATATTCACGACGGAGCCAGAGTATGTCAAGGTGCGCGTGCTTCCTCGTCGGTTTCTCTCAGTCACGTAACGTGTGTCGCAAATCCAGGCCATTCTCGCGACGGAGTTTGCTTCGTTTGTAAAAGGTGGGACTATATGGATGGAAGTGCTAGCAAATCTTCAGATATACTAAATCAGCATGCCAAGGTTCCATCTTCCGTGAGCAGTTCGATTCTCTCTTGGGAACGGGCGTTTTCAATTCCGATGGTAGGCACCGTTCCAACTAAGCGTGGTATTCCGTGGGCTCATTCGTCGCACAGGCGAGACATGGAAGTATGCACAAAACATGTCGAATTGGGCTTGTCATGTACTAACAGAGACTGGCTAGATTTCATCGCACGATGACCCGTCCGTTCTTCAGTAGAGATCGCATTAGCGACTTTGACATATTTGAGAGACACGCCGATGACGCAATCCATCAAATCAAGACCCGCCTCCGTGAAGGCTACCCTGTCGACTTTCAAGATGTGGCCTCGCGTTTCACCCTCGACTCGGCATCTGAGTTCCTCCTTGGAAAAGACGTTCGGTCACTCTCGGCAGGTATTGTCTACCCGCCATCGTCCCCACTGTCCAAGGATCCCACCTTCCTAAATCATCCTTCCAATCGGTTCGCTCGCGCGTTCTTGGAATCACAGATCGCTGCAGCCTCTCGTGCCAACTACGGATCTTCGTGGCGGTTCGTTGAGTTTTGGCAGGATCAGGTCCAGAAGCACATGAATGTGTGCTACGAATTCATCAACCCCATAATTGCGGATGCACTCGCGAAGAAGCACGAACAAGACCGTCTAGGTCATGACGCCAAGGATGGCATGGGGGAGGTCAAGGAGGGAGAGACACTCTTGGAGCATCTGGTGCAATACACCGAAGGTCGTTATCTTCATTCTACAAACCGGGGCTTGATGTATTGATGTACTTCTCAGATGAAACGGTTATCAGGGATGAGACCCTGAACATCTTGATTGCTGGAAGGGATACCGTGAGTCGATTCCGCGGTATGACCTCGTGAATCCCATGGTGACCACACTACCGCATACACCAGACTGCTGCAGCCCTGACATTTTCTATTTACATGCTCTCTCAGCATCCGGATGTTCTCGCCCGTTTGCGAGAGGAAATCATTGCCAAAATCGGTGTCTCTGGCCGGCCAACGCGTGATGACATGATTAACATGAAGTATCTGAGGGCATTCATTAATGGTGCGCGACTCTCGAGCGTCTCGCGGTGTATGCTAACCTAGACCCACCGTATCAGAGGTACTTCGACTATATCCACCTGCGTAAGTTGTTAGTCCCTCGAAGGAATATTTAATTCTGAGATCGTATAGCCCGTTTGATGTCAGGTACGACACAGCCTCCCCATTCCCGCTGCTTTCCTTGATTACGCCGGCAGGGTATCTACTGAAGCACTGGTTTGGCCAGCATTGAATGGGGGAAAACCCATCTATATCCCCCCGGATACAATGTGGGCTTAATCGATTTCCCTCTTTGTTCTGTCTCACCCCTTTCTGTAGGTGCTTATACTCCGTCATGCTGATGCACCGCCGGAAAGACTTGTGGGGTCCCGATGGTGAGCACCCGACAAGGGAAAAATGGCCAGCGCACGATTTGACTGGTCGTGGACGACTTCTTTTCCAGCGGATCTGTTTGATCCAGATCGGTTCCTGGACGCACGTCTCCACAAGTACCTGACGCCTAATCCATTCATCTTCTTGCCCTTCAACGCCGGTCCTCGTATCTGCCTTGGTCAACAGGTACGCACTGTTTTATTTTAGGATCCTCCCGCGTGTGGGCGCTGATGCGACAGATCCAAAGTTTGCGTACCACGAGGTTTCGTATTTCCTTATTCGACTATTACAGTCGATCGATGGGGTCTCGCTGGACAGGGACGTGCAATGCTTCCCTCCGGCGGATTGGGCGCAGGCCAAGGGACGCAAGGCGTTGGAAAGGGCTATAATTAGGACCCACTTGACCTCGTATATTCAGGTACGGCGATCCTTTTTGTTCCCCTTGGTACGTTCTCTTTGCCAGAATCGCTGAAACGCATCGGATTATGTTCGTAGGGTGGTCTGTGGGTCAGGATGAAGGAGGCCGACCCCGTTGAGTTTGTCTGACGTTTCTCCGCCGCCCCATCTGTGTTTTTAGTCATCTCGTGTATCCGACCGCTCTCTGCGTCTCTGCTGTAGTGCTGGCACTCCGAATCTGAATGAGATGATTTTCCCTTTCCTACCTTATACATCAATGTTGCCTTATCGAATCCCAGCTATGGGATGGTTTGAACAGTAATCCATGCGTACCGCACGGGAATGAACCAACCCTGGTGAGACTCGAAAGGGTCCTTCACGCATCGGCTGGTCTGTGGGATCACAGCACATCACAGGTCACTGACGCGGCTGTCGTTGATAAGAAGCCACATTTTCCCCACCCACCTTCACCCAAATCGAAGCTTCAATTCGTTGGGTCGCGCTCGGCATGTGCACCCCTTGCGGTCACTGCTTCAGCCCTAGTTCACCTACAGTGATTCCCGGTCACTTGAGCCAG
>QFEI01003219.1:0-36207 GCA_003316145.1 Neoboletus magnificus | reverse complement strand
GGGGATAACGGCATCTCGGAGGTCGGCAAGGGAGGACTGAATGGTCGCTTGTGCAAGCGACCTCGGCAAGGGCACCTGGCACAGGGTGGTCCTCGGCAACACCCACCAGCGCCGGGAACAAGGGGGCGGGGACGCAGGGACGGTTTCCACCCCTGCCCACCACCAACCATATGGATAGGTAATTAGATTAGACCCCTTTAAATGCTAGCATTATAATTTGTTCAGCTGGAGGTGAGGATGTCATTTGCATTCCATCATCCTGCGCTTCCGGACGGCCATTGACCCTGTATAGAGAGAAGGACCGGACTTCAAGGACGAGTAAACTGTCTCCCATGGAATCAGTTCGCTTCCAGCGGGCCATGTATCGAATCTGGCTCATGTCTGTACTTTATGGACCCCGTCGATTCGCTCCGAGGCATGGAAGTCTTATCAACAAAGACTTTGATGGTCGATCACACGAATTAGATCTCAAAAAGAACTGGGAGGGCCAAAAATTCATCCTGCAGCAATTTTCTTCGCAAGAACTTTTCCAAATAAAGGATTTGACTCTGTTTCTCACTTCGATTGCCCGTTGGAGTGTCGTTGCCGAAGGGGCTGGTTTGGGAGGGACTCGGGAAATCTGTTCGTCTCGGAATACTTCTTAACCGTCCGAGTTTTGACGACGATGCCCACCCAGATGACTGGGATGGAATGTTTCTCTTTGCAGGTCCTCACATCATTCTATGCTGCTATGAAGAGGCGACAACCACCCATCTTCCGACAGAGTACCTTGATGACAATGGTCCATACACGAAGTTTTTAACACGCGCTCTCTCCGAGATCATTCAAGAACGCCGTGTTACTGAACCTTCCGGATATGTTGGGACAATTTTTAATGACATCAACGGCGAGCATGACCGGTGTATGACAATGGTTTCCCCCTTCATGTGCTGTCCTGACTTCATCTAAGCAGGCCATTATTGTGGCGGTCGTGGCATCCCAGTTTATTCTGGATCTGAATCATTTGGTATGCGACTGTTGCCCAAATTGTACAATGAAACGAGTTCGTCTTTGATCTTGTGGAGTAAAGAATCCGTTAACACTAGTCGTTCCGTTAGACTGGGACTACTTGAAAGGAGAGCTCGAGCAAGAATTTATTGTGAAAAAAAATCTATTCACCAACCCTGTCGAGTCGGAACCGCTCAGAATGGTGTTTAAGGGTGACTGGCCGAGACTCCTCCATCAACTATTCACTTGCAGAAGCGATGAGTATTCACAGTGGTCCAAAGAGGATTGGAACTGTGCCAGTTGCTGGTCTTCTTTTCTAGAGGATACCATATGGCGATATCGACTCGCGCAAAAGAAAAATGGTATGCATGTTCAAACTCAATGACTTGCTCGAGCGTTGATATTCTATCGCTCTCGGACTGTTCACAAAGATGGGGAGCACATAAAGAGGGATTGCAAGTGAGCATTCTCTCCTAGAACACTCGTTCCGTCCTCACACAGACTGAACGGCAATTCTAGATATGGTTATGATTGCGAGAAGCAGTGCTACAAAAGTGGCCTGACTCATGCCAAACAGTTAAATGTGCGAGGTCGTTGATAGTAGTCCTTCTTGCGTTGATGCCCCTTCCCTAGCACCTCTGCCAGCCCACCGAAGAACCCCAATGGTGCCAGTAACCCTGCGTACGGAGATGGACAGAACACGCTCCCGGGATGGACTCCGAGGTCCGATTGCACCATCAATGTAGGAGTATGTAAGTAGGCCGTGGCAGAATGTGCAACTGTAGAGCCATGCAGGACTGGTAGAACACGAATTTGTGGTATACTGCAGACGTGGAACACCCCAAACGCCGGGTACTGCTTTGCATGTGCAATCCCCCCAACCGCACGGTCACCAGCAAGTGCACAAGTTAACGTGTTATTGTAACGCTATTCAAAAGATTAGCGGGACCGTGCGTTTGGAGCACACAGCCAGTACGGTATGGGAATGAGGGCTCCCGCTCAAAAGGCTCATCTTCAGAACTCGAGCCATCTCAACAGCATACCCATTGAGATTTGAAAACGCTTCAGATCCAGTCAAATACATCGATTATCAGCGGGGGGGAAAGTGTATTACCACGACATCCGGCAAACAAAAGAAAAGGACACGAAAGGACGGGACTCGAACGACCACGCTCAACCTAAATGTTGATCATGGTGCCCACCCGCCGACCTCTGATACCGATCGATCCAAAGTTGAACATCGTCAGATTGCAGCTTTATACGGGAAAGAGGGCAGAAGGAAAGAAGAGACGCACGTTCGACCATGACATCGATCGTGTCTGTCGCGTCATAGGATAAGAAAGACAGGGGTCAGCACACGTATGTCCTACGCACAACAGTCGAAACGAAACGAAACGGTACTCACCATTGTCCTCCATATCGAGCGAGGAAGGCGTATCGTCTTCGCTTATCCTGTTCCCGTCGTACAAAAACCTGTTCGTGGAAGAAAGGAACACGGATGAACGAAATAAAATAAAGAATGAGAATGGGGAGAAAAGAAAAGAGAAAGAGGCCCACCGAATGCTCGACACATCCTTGCCCACCTTGGCCGCATAAGCCCCCTGCAACTTGCTCAATTTCGTATTTCGCTTGATTTTGAAAAAGACTTCGTCCCCGGTCGAGCTGACGACCTGCATACGCACGCACGCGCGCGCGTAGGTGTACGTGTGAGGAGGCCAAAGGGAAAGGAGAGTATCGTCAGCGTTCAGATCAACATCGACACAAGACAAAAAGGAGACGTATTGCAAAGAAGGACACACCTTGACGTTGATCGGTGCGTTTTCCTCAGTTTTGACCTCGCCCTGAGGCTGCGACGGATCCACCTCAGTCATTCTTATCCTATCTTATCCTAATCCCTCGCCTTTCTTTCAAAAAAAGTGCCGCTGGTCGCGTAATGCTCGTTCCCTTGAACGAGCGTTGAAGCAGAAGGTAGCAAAGATCCTGATCCTGCGCGTGGATGGCGTTGACGAACAAAGGAAAAGCCAATGAAAAAAGGGTGAAAGCAGCCTAGCTCGAGCGGCTCACCGAGCGCGATGGTCACTCAGCGTGTTACCTAATCAACTTCACCAGATTACGCAAAAAAGGTACTACTACCAGCTAGGAGACCGAATAATTAAGGCAGAGAGAGCGTGTGTGTGCAAGAAACTGAAAGAATAAAAGAAAGGAAAAGAAAAGAAAAGAGAGACAGATCATGCCTTGGCCCGAGCTTTCCCCTTGCCCTCCTTCGCCTTGTCGTGCTGCCCAGCCGAACTCAACAAACGCCTCGCGCGACTGTACACCTCGTCCTCCTCGCTCGAATCCGCCCACATATCCTCTCGCGCATCACCCTTCGGCTCCCTTTTCGCGTTTCGCCCCTCACGTTCCCTTGCCTTCCTCCCACGTTCTCCCACGTTCTCCCCTTCCCTTTCCGCTTCGTCCCGCGTCGAAAATGACTTGCTCCATGGTGCGTACTCCTCTTCATCCTCATCGCACAATGCAGGGGGTGTCGGCGAAAACGTTGGTTGCAAGGAAACCCTAACGCTTTTCCGGCGTGCAGGGGGCGTTTCTGTCGGGACATTCGACAACGGGGGTTGTTCGGTCGTGTGTGGGTCTGGCTTCGACTCCGTCGTCTCGCCTCGGACAGGTACGGACACGGACATAGGCGGTGGGTCCACAGGAGGCGGTGGAAACGTAAAGGAAAGCGGTGGGGGCGAAGGTGTGTGCGATCGCGGTGTGGGCGACTGCGAATGAGGCGGTGAAGAGCGCGATTGAGATCTCAGCGGCGAGGATTGTGATTGCGAACGCGGCGACGGTGATGGTGACGCTACCCCTTCACCCTCCTCCGCATCGAAACTCTCCCTCCCAGTCTCATACGACGAAATTGACGCGGAATCCCTCAGCGACGGCGACACGACTTCTCGACCGCGATCTTCCCCCACTAGCGTCCGCCTCGAATCAACTTGGACAATCCCTTCTTTCTTCGCCTCTCGATCGTTCTCCGGTACAACCACAACCGGGACCGTCGCCGAAGCTGAGACTGGGATTGATGCGGGACTCGGAGATGGCGTCCGACTCGCATTCCGCAACGCCGATCTCAATGGCGACTTGATTGGACGCTGCACACCTTGTCCCTGTCCGACCTGTCCTCGTCCCCGTCCGCTCTCACCCATCGCCGTAGGTGAACTCGACGTCCTCGCGTGTCCCAAACCATTCATTCCCATCCCCGTCCCAATATCTCTCTCCACACCTGACGGCTCCCGATCACGATCAACCTCGTGTAACACAGACCCCGGCGCACGCGGTATATCCAACGACCTCGTCTTGTCCGTCCCGACACCGACACCCAACCACACTTCATCCCGATTCCGACCCTGAATCTCATTGTCATTTAGGCGGGTCACGTCCGCGACGACGCTCATCAAACTTTGGTTCTGAGCGTGCTTGTGCACGTGGGTGGCATGGCCGTTGTGGAGATGTCGTTTTGTGCTCTGTTTGGGTTGCGACTCTGTTGGGGTTCGAGATGGCGTTTGAGATTGGGACGGCGACTCCGGCTGGGAGAGAGATTCGATTGAGGGTGGTGGCTTCCGCCAGGAGCTGGACCCAGCGGTCGACGTCAGTGAGTGCGTTCCCTGCGCAGACGTAGAGACAGACGCCACATGCGTATGTACCAGGGACATCGATGCAGATCGACGGTGTGTCGGCGCCCTATCGGGCAACGGTTTACGGCTCGTAGTGGCAGTGGTCGTCGTCGCACGTTGGACGCCTGGGTTGGCGTTGGCGTTCATGTTGTGATCTACGGTCGGGCTGGTGTCAGTCAGCGTGTCCTTCGAGGTAGACTCGCGACGGGCTAGTTTCCTCTCTTCCTCGATACCGACATCGGGCTTGGGTCCGGACACAGACACCTCAGGCGCCTTGCTTACCCGCTTCGACGACCGAGGACCACCCGGTTCCCGATCTTCCACTTCCCCATCCGTATGACCCTGATCACTCCCCCTCAAATCTGCCACAGACGTTCTCTTCCCTCTCACCGTCCCTCGACGCGTTCGAGATCTGCCCTGCCTTGTGCTCGTACCCCAAGCCCGGCCTGTGCTTGCGCCTATACCGGAACCTGCGCCTGCGCCAGTTGGGTTGTCCGTGAGCCATCCATCCACTCCGACGCCCGTACTAGTGCGGCGAGACAGGACGACGGGGATACTGGGAGAGGATCCGTTCTCGTGGATGCCGCGTGCAGATGTACCAGGTCGACCCTTGCGTAACCGTGCCCCTGAAGCACGCCGTGCCATATTCGCCATCGGCGTTGTTGCCACTATCCCCGTCGGCGTTGCCTCCTCATCTGAATCCTCCTCGCCACCTCTAGACCCCTTGATCCGCGCATCCGTCCTTGTTACCCAACCCCTACCTCTCCCGTTCGCCTTGGTCTTTGTCCGGTTCGGCGAGGAAGGGGAGGGCGAGGAATGGCCCTCCTCCCATTCCATACTGGGCCTATCCCTGTCTTTAGGTTTTCGAAAGAGACCGCGGATGGTGCCGAAAAAGGCCATCGAGGTTCTACGTTCGCGTTTCGCAGAGCCGGAGCCGGGGATCAATCCCGTTCCTAGTCCCGAAGCTGAACTTGGGAACGCAGCCTTGGAGGGGCTGGTGTCGCTCCCACGTACGTCGGGAACGCTGGTGTGCGCACTCGGCACAGAGGGTGCAGTGGGCAAGAAGAGAGCAGACGCAGATGGACTGAGCATCGACCTCCGAATCACCTCAAACGGATCGTTGTCTACGACCTTCAATGGCCCGATGGGGTGGTCGTCCTCAGAGCTGGTGTCGTGCGTCCCAGGAGCCGCGCGAGTGGTGGGGAACGCCGTACGAGATACGGGTAAGGTAGGGCCAGCATTGGCAGTGACATTGGTACCGGCGTTGCGGTTGGAGACAGAGGAAGGCCCATCGGTGCCCTCGTCGGAGACTTCAGTGATGTGTTGAGAGGGCGGTCGACGGGGACGTTTGGTCCGTTTTCGTCTTGGTGCGGATGTGGGTGCAGAATTGGTGTTTGATGTGGTTTGTTTCTGCGCTGCTGAATCGCCGTTTTGTGGAAGCTGCGAGCGGACCCCAGCTGGGAGTGCCAATTCGGAGATGGCGTGTGCGGGTGGGAGGGTGATGGTGAGGTCACCATCTTCTTCTGCGTGTGCTGCCCGTTCTTGGCTGGCAGGGGGTTTGGGTTTGGTCTCCAGGTCCGCATCAGGCTCGATAGTGTGTTCGTGTTCTTTGGACGCCGAATGCTCGTGGCTCGTCTCGACGGACCGGGCAGCAGTTTGAGAAGCGCTTTGGGAAGGGGTGAGGGAGGAGTTGTCGGATGCATACGTAGTGGGGTTGAGACCGAGATGGGGTGGGATTGCTGACACTGACGTCGAGACCCCTGTCAACGGCTACTATAAGATTCGAGCATAGCACACGTCCGGGCCCCCTACCTATGTAACCACTCGACGCCACACCGTTGGCACTGAGCGCCTGCAATGCCTTTAACCCCTGTTTCCCCATCTCGCCCCACACCCAACCACAATCAATCAGGGCACGACATCGTGCACCCAAACCTTCGCGCGCGATGCTGATTCGACGGGCGTCGAGTTCACGTTCCCTGGCGACGAGGTGAACTTCGCAGGCTTGGAGTTCGGCTTGGGCCTGCGCGAGTTTGGAGTTGGTGCTGGCAGGTCCGGAGGCGGAGGCGGCAGTAGTCGAGTTGGTCGAGGGGAGAGAGGAGAAAGAGGCAGAGCCGAGGCCGGTTAAGGGGGTAATTAACCGGGACGAACGATGGGCGTCGCGAGTGGATTTGGAGGCTTTGATGAGACGGGTGACGCTAATGGCGGGTCGGTGAGTGTAGGGAGATACGCACGGAAGCGGGAGGGTACGCACAGAATGTCGCGGTCCCGAAGGATGGCGGTGAGGTCATCCTCGAGGTCCTTGAGGGAGACAAGCTGTTCGCGCCACGTCTCTACGGCCTGGTTGTACCGCTGGAGAGCGTCGTCTGCACCGGCGAGCACGTCGACGACGGCAGCAATGGACTGGGCAGGGGAGGAGGGATGTGGAGGAGAGGCGGCGGCATAGGCAGAGAGGGAGGCGAGTGCGGAATGGGAGAGCGGGAAAAGACCGGCGAGGTGTTTGGCGTACTCTTTCTCGTGGGCGATGAGGTTCGTCAACAGCCGCGAGTCCGGCGCGCGGTGGACCATCCTCGACGAGTGACGGTAATGGTGGTGTTGGTGAAAGGGTGTTCGTCGCTGTGCACGGCGATGACAACGAGGTCTTATAATGTCGAGTCTCACACGACTACATCCCTTACACTGACAAGCGCCAACCCTGAAGGCCTGATAGTTGTACTGAATAGCTTTACGTTGTTGTCAATATGTCGACCCCGTCGTCCAACGGCTCACGCGTGATGGTCCAACTCGACCAGTCTCAGTAGCTGGAGCTCCACCAACTAGAAATTGGCATCAACACAATGGATCAGTCCAATTTGCACTATGAAAAAGCCAGCACTCTTGGCATCATGCGCGCCCAAGTCTATCAGTAACCTCATAGATCTTGTCTTGGGATGACATCGAGTCGCCCTGTCTTGTCTGCGGCAGTTGAACCTCCCCTGGAAACCCCCCGACACACCCAATCCCAACTGCCATACCCCCCAAAATTCCTGGATCATGAAACCATCGCTCACGCCCAACTCTACTTCGCGCCTGGCCATTTCCCACTATAACTCGTGATTAGACACCTTGCTCTCAGGCGGTGACCAACCTCGTAGAGGAGCCCACAGTATTCAAATCCGTGGGGACAGGGACTATGGGGATGACCTTGCAGAGCCTGTTCGCTTTGGAATGACCCACGTTGACACCTGAGACCGTCACGAAAGCAGCCGAACTCGAACGCGACACCCCGCCAGTCGAACACGCATAAGAGGTTCTAACGATTTTGGGCTTTGCAGCAGTCAAAACACGGAATAGACATCACTTGGTAACACCACCCAATCCTCGAACGTAGTCCGAGGTAAGGGGCGCACCATTTACATACAGGCACCAGATTTGACAAAAACATATGGAACAACCGATGATACACGAGACGGCGGAAGGACATGAACGTTGCAAGAGCGCATGGACAACATCGCAGACTCCACAGGACCATCAATCTAGCACTTGCATTGGCCGGGCTTGCACTGGCACCTGCGAAGCCATTTGATCATCAGTACATTTATTCATCCAACGATTCAACACGTATGCCACTCACGCATCGCCGCAGTTGCAGTTAGCCTGGCCGCACGCGCCGGCTTCGTTCACGAGGGTGGTGTACACCTATCAGAAATCACTATGAGCGATACACTCGAATAAGCAAGAATGGGGGCGTACGGTTTGCATTTCGGAGGTAGGTTGGGTAGAGTTGGGATATCAGCTCTGAGAAGTTGGTGGACTTGGGCCAACCCCGCACCCTGTCCACGCCCCCTCTTATACCCCGTCCGTGACTGCGCGTCAAATCAATTACCAATGGCGATCGTTTACAAAATCCCTCATCCGATCGTTTTTGGACAACGTGCGAATGTATCAGCGTGAGTCACAGCCTTGCGCCGACCATTTGCAGGAATCAGCTGACTGTGTAAAGCCCTCTCTGTCAGCAGGGTTTAGTATGGATTGATGCGCTCATCCAAAAGTAGTCGTACGTGCGAACGCTCGCAATCACCACGGGCCGCAACGTCCCGCTCATTCGAAACGGAAATGGAATCGCAAATGGTCCTCCGACGCAAGGCACCTGTCAAGGCCCCTCATGACCCGCCATCACGTACACGCGACAGGGGTACCGAACGAGAAAGGCATTCGAATGTGGGAAACGAGGTCGAAAGGGGGTCCTCGATGAGCTACTTTCGCCTCTCTCACGTACTATTCTATCTTCGTGTTTTAGGGGACAGTAGCTGTCTGAGGTGCCTCGATCGTGCCATCACCATGCCATCGATGCATCACCGTCCGTCGGAGCTCCTTGCACGCCATTGTTGCATGTGATCCATCCGATGAGTCGACATAGTCTAGCCACAGCCTATTGATGATACACAACGTATCGTCACGCGCCGGGAGGACCACTTGATCTCGAGAACCGCGAGGAAACCTATCTGGCACTCCGAGTAAACAGCTGGCAGCTCATCGTCCTACAGTCAACAAGCTTGGCCCTTCATGTTGTACGGCAACGATGTCAAATGAATGAGAGTATGAAGAGAGAGGCAGTGATGCGAGCTGGTGTATGAGACCCGGGGTCGTCTGAATCGGCTTGGCAACATTGGATTCCCCTCATCAGACTTCGGGGCCCGACTCCCGCCAAGTAAACTCTTATGTATAAGAGCCCCTCTGAGATTGCGATTATGGAGTAAAAAGACATGATTATAAGCACTTCGTACTAGTATTATATATTCTGCGGATGCTGAAACGGTTTGTCGGCCTTCGCCATCGCACCTTGCACCAGCTCCGATTCATGCTGGCGACATGTCCGGCTCCGACCTTGGCGGTATCGCTGCGCTCATCATCTCCACGTCGACATTCTCCGTGGACGAAGCATCCTCTGCAATGATACCTTCTTCACCGTGGTCATCGTCATGATTCGCCTCGATGGTCTGCCGTACTTTATCATCCTCTACACGTTGCCCGGGCCAGGACGACTTTTTCACGGTCACTTTGATCCAATATCCCATGTCCAGGTTGTCGATGGACATACTGACTATCTCAATCCCGCGGTGTCTCTAGCGATTTAAAACCACTGTAAGTTACCCACTGTAGCGAGGGACCAAGCAGGGACACGTACGAGGGCATCTTTGATCGTATACAGCGTATCCTTTAAAGCGATCACTGTTTCTCTCGTTTTTCGGTCGACGACACAGAGCAGGCCAAGGTCCTGTGGTGAATCGAGACGGAGGTCGATGCAAGAAAGGATACGGGCAACAAGTTCATCATTGTCTGTTTAAAAAAAAGCGTGACGAGTCACGTCCGCAACAAGTACCACAGGAGTTGTACATACCGAATGGCCACCCACTTACACTCGCGATCACGATCACTATCGGTCTGTGATTCGCGGAACTCGGGCCAGTGCGAACGATGACCTCAGGAACATGATCATCGATCAACTGTCGATAATTGATGACATGTGCCGCTTTGTTTGCGAGGGATACGGTTCGAGCGAATGCAAGGTCCCCCCAACCTTGAACGATCGACGACCATCGCGAGGTGCCTATCACGTCCACGCTCTGGATCGTCTGCGTACACAAACCAGAAATCAGTTCGTTCCGAATAGACACGAGATATATCTATACGGACCCTCGCAAGCGCAAGCGTGGATTCGAATGTCTCGTCAAGGACCTGATCGTTTCCACTGGATGGCGCGTATTGATAACGGATGAGGATTGGCCCCGGGTCTTGAGACGGGGCCTCAGAGACCTCTGTTTCCTCCTCCTGCTCGACGTTGCCACTCAGACTCATCCAGTACTCCATCGAACGTGTGCGAATAAGAAATGGTCTGCGTCCAGTCACATCAACACAGTGCACAATGAAAATAAGGGCTGAAATGGATGCGAACCGGCTAAGGCATCTATAAAGCGTGCCACGTTCTGCGATATCGTATAGATCCACGTCAATCTTTTCATTGTTGGATTGTTCCATGTTGAGAGACGGGCTACGGTGTTCATCAACATCGTTCACGTTGGATATGATCACAAAAAGGGCGGAAGAGATATACTCACATTCGATGCTTCTGTCCATCCACGTTGGTTGTGCATGTGACGGATTCGGACTCGAATGTGCTATCAAGGAATTAGTTCCGACGCGTGTACATGGAGCGCCTTCCTGCATCCGCACCTCATGTGGTAATCATTGTCCATCGCTTCTGGACGAGAAGCGTAAGCGTCTGAACGCACCCTCGTCACAGAACTGGCTGAATTCACATGCATGCTGGAGAGAGATCAGCCTTGCAATTACCATTGCACACTACACACGTACTCTTGCCAGTGAGATCCAATGCGTTCACTGGACGATGATTCTTGTTGTACTTGGTGGCTCGCAGACACATCCACCCTGTCATGTACTGAGGTTGTATTGGGATAGTATGATCGAGAACCGGAGGAACCATCCACGGCAAGGTGGAGCCCGTGCGCATGATGCGTATCCGTGACAGTTTGGGAGGGCGATTCGCGCGGTGATTCGTTGCTTGTTGACTCCGCCGTAAGTAATTGGTGACATTCCTCACCAGACACTGGGATAAAGCAAGGACTATCGCCGTTTGCGGTCTGAGGACTCTCGGTAGTCCTCAGAGTCTTATCCACACCGGGTGTTCCTACCTCGGCAAGTGGCGATGAGCTGGCCATGTCCTCATTTGACGGGGCCCTGCTTTCCATCATATCCAATGCGGTTGAGGCCAATGCAGCCACTGCCAGTGTTTTCTCGAGCACCATCTTGACGCCTCGACCTTGGGAGGCCGATTCTGAATTTGTGAGCTCGACCGTCTCCTCCGCTTGTTCAATCTCGTCTTGCAGCGCTGTGAGAGTGTGCACTACCGCATACTCATCCTTGGTCTCGTGATCACGTGACGTCCACACAGCGCACTCACTGCTAGATGCCAACCTGCTCGCTTCAATATACCGACATAAAATCCAGTGTACTCACGAGGACAGTGGGGCGATGAATATACCGTCTATCCTTGATGTACATTGCAAATCTTCCGGGTTCGTTTGCCTGTTGTCTTCAGCAACCCCACTCCTGCGGGATCCCGTAGCTATAGTGTTCTCAGAGACTGGAACATGGGGAATAATCCTCCAGCCTTCCTTGTCGTTGAATTGTACTACATCGGCATGCTGGTCGAGAACACGTTCTCCATTTGTCTTGGGAGCCGAACTGATTCCCTCAATCCTAAGAGGCACGTTAGTCCGCATTCTTGCACGACGTAAAGAAACTGACAAGATTTCCCGGTGCGCTCCAAGCGCATCTTCAGCCTGCACTCGCACGGGAATAGACTGGTCAACATCTCTGTCGTCTGTAGGACACGTGACCTGGAAAGCTTGGCGCGGTTCAAGGGCTGAAGCTCCTTCCTCGAACTGTCGCTGGAACTCATTGCTTGTAGTATTGAGAGTGCTCGATTTTTCGTCTCCGCGGTATTGTGTGTATGGGTTCAGAAATTGGTGGTCGTCTCCTGGTACCACATCGCCCGGTTTGATGGGCGAATCATTATGATTGGAAACAGTGTCTTGGTAGCTTGGAGGAGGCTCTTTACTATCGCTGAATCCAGCCAACATCATCGCTTCAGCAAGTCGTATGGGGCAGAACATCGCTTACGGGATCCAAGATTCATAGTCATCACTCACGCCTGGTATAGCTTGCGTACGCACTATTCGTGTCCGCTCTTCCTGTGCCAAACCAGAAAATGCCAGTCTAGTAGGTTGCCCGCCGGAAGATCCTACACACAAGGCTGTATGTGAAGGCGAGGCATGGCCACAAATGGGAACGCACTTACCCTCCACAACCCGATTCGCACACTGACCATCGCGAGCCTCTCCTCCCGTAGCGAGCATGAGTGAAGAAGATGACGGAGGGGATTCGGTGAAGTATTCATCCCGTAGGACGAAGCCGATGTCTCCGTCAGCTCGAGGTTCGCTTCTCTCGACGGGAACCGTTGGAGAGCTACGGAATCGTTAGTGGAAAGGTCAAGGATATCACAAGCACGAACCTGTCTGTATGCACAGGCAGCGCCAACGCATGTTCACCAAATTCCACATCTTGTTTGTTATCAATCCCCCGAGGTTCACTAGTCAAGGCTGCTGCCGTTCCAGCCAGTGGCTCCGAGTAGCAATTAACAGGGTTAGCATCCAGAATGGCTAGAGACAGACTTTCTGGGGAGCGCGGGGAAAGAGGTGAGACGCCGGGCGATGTCTCGGCACTGGCCAGACGGGAGCCAGAGAATGGGGAATGGGAGATGTGGAGCGATTGCGTCGAAGCATGTTCATCAATGGGAAGAGAGCTACTCAGCATATCAACCTGCGTGCTTAGAAGGCGCACAGAACTCAGTAATGAAGAGATGCCCTGCTGCAAATCCAAGAGAGAACCGTCTCCCTTTATCGATTGATATGTCTGACCACCGACGGACGACTGGGTTGAATGATCACCTTCAACATGCCGAGGGGTAGTATCGGAATCAGATAGGCTTAAGCTCCGAATGCTCTCCGTGGAGGGATTTTCTATATCCAAGTGGAACGACCCCGCAACGCCTTCCGCAACTTGAGTGGGACTGGTCTCTACTGCCATACTGTCGTCGTATTGATAAAAACACTTTAGTTTCAAGCAAGATGGACATAGCAGAGTAAAAACTGACGTAGTGGATATCTGGACCATCCTCGTCTGTTCGGCACGCAAAGATGTCTGACGCGGCACGATGCATTGCTGTTCATACAACGTCGATTCCGATTTTGACTCCAAGTCCACATCGGACACATCCCGCAACTCCGAGTTTTTGCATTCTCGTGAGGTAGTCCCATCTAGCTGCCCAAACTGCAGCCTATACTCTGTCGAACTTTGGTGCGGAACTCCAGTCGGCGGAATGGAAGCGTTATTGTTGTCGCTGGATGAAGCCCAGTGATCCGAGTATCCTGTGGTGAGTGAGATGGTTTCGCACTCCCTAAATTAATGTAAGAACACCAAGTTATCATGCTAACGCCAGGTTACTCACGATGACGTTGCCTGCTCGTGGATGTCATACTTCTCTCCCATTTCCATAGTCAACTTCTCAGACTCCGATGTCATATGCTGCTGCATCGCTTTCGTCGGGGATGTACCCTCGTGGATGAATCCCTTGGACGATTGAATGCACGGAGTGATGGCCACAACGGCGCAAGCGGTTGCGACCTTACTCCCTGTGATCTGCGCGGCATCTGAAGTTGTCGGACTATCCGATGCTGGAACACGTGTCAGAGATGTTGGTGAAAGCGGCGTAGGAGTGGCTGATGCCACTCTCGAGGTATCCTTGGTATGGAGGTCGTCTTCACTCGCCTGGCCTCGCGATGCTTCCATTGCAATCAAGGTGCTAGCAAAAGGTCAGTGACGGGCGATAGAGTGGTTGTTGCATCACGAACCTGTCAGAATCATCGGAGCGATCTACCGTGACCACAGCTGGATCCGAAGACGCAGCCAGAGCACCCGTGGTATTTCTGCGAGCATCAAGCATTCCATTCGTTTGCGCATGGGACTCGACAGTTATGGGCGACACGGCAGAGTAGACATGCCTGTCTACCGATCCAGTGTCGTTTCGCTGTGATGTCGTGTGCGCATCTGGCTGTACAAACGCCTTCTCGGATGTCGCTCGAGCAGAGCTGCCGGCCAACAGGATTGGGAGGCTTTCTTGACATGTCGAAACGACATTGACATTGTTCGTTGCCTCCACTTGGCAGTCGCTAGTGGATCGCATGACCGCGTCAATCACAGCATACAAAACGAAACGAAAAGGCTCACAATGACGACGTAGTTTCTGATTGTTCGTAGCTGAGCTCGGTCTCTGCTTTGCCCTGCTTACACGCTGACTCTTGGTTTACCTCGTCTACACGTTCAATAGACGAGTCTTCACCTGTCGAGGCACCCACGGGGCGATCCAAAGTGGTAGCGTTCTCAGTAGCACAAGTGGCGGACCCCAGCGTCCGTTGATCGGCGGTGGAACGCTCACTAGACGTCCATTGATGTCCCATTTCACCTCCGGACAGTTGCTGTGTCTGTGTATGCTCCGCATCGTACATTGAAACCGAGTCTGAATGATGTAGACTGAGACCATAAGCCACGTTCGTGGACGAATCTGTAATGGACGAGCAGGCGACGTTCCCCGATTGTTGTTGATACGAAACTTCTGCGTCGACTGCGTCCATCAAGTCAATACCCACGAGAAGCGCTCTGCTGTCGTGGGGCAAGACAGAGTCAGAAGATGAACGACCAGGGCTCCAAGCATGTGCGGGACTGCGACTAATCAGATCCGTGCCCGGCGCCTGAACGACACCACTTGAAGTCTGACCACGCTCCGTCTGCGAAAATGGGCTAGCGATACTATCCCTTCAACAAGAGTCCATTTGGAGATGACCGAGAGAGACCTACGTCGTCACTGATGAGAATGTAGTATCCCTTGTGTGCAAGGATCCCCTAGATGATTCATTAGAAACCCCAACCTGCTCTTTTGATGTGGTTGATTCAATTGTGACATTGGCCATCACCACCGCTTGCGTAGCCTCGTATCGTCGCGGTGTTCGTTTATCAGATTGGGTGGTCTGCTCCTCGTTCTGGATCAAGACGTGGGACGTTTCATCCATCGATCCAATGGAATCTCTGCCCGATTCCTCTGTTACGCACCCACTGAGACCAAATTTTATCTGAACAAAAAGATCTCTAGAAGAACCAAAGTTGGATCGCTCACAAAGTTCCCGTATACGTCGCCAGCTTGCATTTCTCAATATCTTCCATACTCTGCACGTCCCCCTCAGAATCCACGCACTCGGCCTCAGCCCGTTTCTCGCTCTTTTGGGTTGACATGTTCCCGGCTATGTATACCCCCGACGCCTTCGCATAGGTATCGATATCTGTGCGCGCGACAGAGCCCTCCGTTGAGCATGTCTGGGCTTTCATTGCCGAAGCACCTGTCGAGGAAATTGGTTTAACTCATCCAGAAGACAAGACCATTACGTGCCCGTGTTTCCCTGAGAATCGTTCGCGTGCTCTTGCGCCCTGTTAGCCTCCAGGAGTCGTGTCTCTATCATAGCGGGCCTGCAAACTGTATTAGCATAAAGCTCAAGTGGCGTGCTCCATCACAGACCTGCCAACGACATCGCTCTTGACGCATGCAGAGCGATTGGATGACGCCGACTCCTGTACAATGGTCGTATCGTCGACGCATGCGGAACCAGGCTTGCAAACACCGGAAACCAAATCGAGCCGCTTTTCATGAACCACAACACGGTCTGATGGCTCTATTGATCGAGTCTCGACGGAGGTTTCAAAAGATTTTGAGGACAAAACAACACAGTTCTCTGGAGATGGCAAAGTACGTTGAAATGAAAAAGGCGACTCCAAGGAAAGCTCACCTGGGTGCCTATCCACGCCGTCGACACATTTTTGGTCCTCGCTTGTCCCGACTCGAGACGTTCCTACAGAACTTTGAGAAAGTTAGCATATGCTGTAGGACAAATCTTCTTTTATTTCACATACTCGCTATGACGAATCTCCATTGAGACCTCACCGAGCGCCACTACAGCAGGGACGGGCGTTGTCGTCTTCGGGGACACTGGCGAATCAACGACCACACTTTGCCGCACCGTGCGATTCACGGTAATATCCTCTTCAATCGCTAACGTTTGGTTATCCCCGATGACCCTACCAGGTTCTGTTTCGACGGGAGAATCGCGATCATGAGCAACGTCGATGTGGTCGTCAAGTTTAACATTTTTATGCTCTGAATGTTCCTTGTGTCGAGACTCGGCAACCGCTTCGAACGCAGCAGCAGCAATGTATGCCGTTGCGAGTACCGCGGGTACGATCGAATTCTCTTGCTTGGAGGCAGTCAACTTGGAACTATCGCTGTCAGGCACAATCCCAGTTACATCACACTGCTCTTCTGGTTTGTGGGCAACACCGTTAGTACTCTTGGAGGCTTCGATCTCGATCTCATCCCGATGATGGGTGCTAGAATCACTTGTAAGCAGAAAGAATGCGAATTACACAATATTTTACCTGGTTTCGTGGCTCTTCTGTCTGAAACCATCTTCTTTGCGTTGTCTCGGCGTCACCGGGAAAGCCTCGGCCTCAGCCTTGCATCGCAAATACTCGCTAAGAGGCACTTGATATTTCCTTGGAGTGCCCGAAGCAGCCGTCGTGTGCATCGTCTCATCCCAGCTGAGACCAACATCCACTCCGTCTTCCTGTCGGAACTCTCCACCCTCGCGTTTACTAAGACCGGTATTAGGAGTACTACGAGGGCATCAGATGATAACTAACGCGTTCAGTCGAGCACCTACAAATGTACTGAGGCAGTCTCGGAAACTGCACTGGCCGCCGTCACCTTACGTGCCGCTTGCATGCTTGATTCCATGCCCTTCTCGACTTGGGACGGCTTGCTGGATACGGGCGGAACGGGTTTCCGCGCCAGGTGATGCTTCTCTCGTGCTTCGTGAGTACGGCCATCTGAAGACACAGGGTTGGGTTTCTCCGTCTCGATATCAGCTTGCAAGTGGAGACCAGTGTGTGATATCGTAGCATCTGTGGCTTGAGTATCAACATACAGGTTGAAAGAGTGGTCTGGAGCGCGGTGGCTTTGACTTCCGTTAGCGCCTGCACCATGCAAATAAGGAGAATTCGTACCCTGATACCCCAGGGATAGATCGGGAAACAACATTAGCATCGTATTTAGGGAATTGCCGAGTCTGAATCATACCACTGTGCAAAGACTGGACGACTGCGTTTTCGACTTCATGGACTGCGCCCGGTGCTGACACGAGACCCCGGCGGTTTCCCCCTGCATCGTCGCACCCAATAACATGCGGCTGAGGTCCAGATAATTGCGGACCCACAAGCGAAGGGAGCCGGCACCGCTGTTCGGTCTCCACAACCCAAGCATCCTCCACGGCGGCGCCCCGTTGTGTCTTCTCCGACGCATGTTCCTCGAGCTCAACATGCTCCGCTTTAGTCTGTGGACCCAGTCTCGCGCTCGCGATGACAATTGGACGGAGCGTTCGTCTGAAAATACAGCGTCAGAAAGCCATTTCCACACAACAAGATGACTACTAACGACGTGTCGGGGAGAAATCGATCCTTGGACTTTTCCTGAACGATCGCCCCGCCTGTGGTACGTGCATAACCTGGATGCCGAGCTGGATTGTTGCGGTCAGTCGTATCCGGGATCGGCAGGGGAGGAAAAACAACTGGAGAGTCGTCCACACGATGTGAAGCGACACCAGCGGTAATAGCAACCGTCTCAAGCGTGGATGGAATGGCATGGGTGGTGATAGAAGCTGGTTCCGGTTTACGCGACAACGTTGCGTTGAAACCAAGTTGGCTGCGCTGCGAATCGACACTGACTTCAAGAGGCGTTATCCGGTTGGGTGGGGACTCCGGAAGCTCGCGGTGATCGATGGTAGGCGACACAATGATCAATGGTACTCTGACAGGTGCGCTAGTCGGCTGGAGATGCACCGACTCGTCGGCCCTGGAGGGATATGGAGGCCTGGCTGACGACTCCCCCGAGGATTCCGTTACCACTGAACGGCGCAATCCAGCGTTGATAGCAGTGCTGTGGTCTTGATATTTAGAACCATCGAATCCCAGAATTGTACGATTGGGGTTGACACCAGATGTCGCTGGTGTAATATTGCTATATATAAAAATGATCAGTACACGGTACTGCACAAACTACGATAACAAACCGATCATAAGCCTCTTCTTCCATGCTGGCAAATAATTGTCCAATTGAGCAAGGAGGAGTAGCCGTACGCATCGGCAGCATTTGTACGGAAGGGTTCCGAGGTGCAGGCCGAGTATGGGGCATCCTTTCATGCGAGCTTGCACCAGCTCGGGCTTGGGTGGCTGCATCCGAAGTTCTTTCAGCCCGGTCCTGCTTTGCAACCTGAGAAGCCCCCGTAGCGTGCGCATTCCTATAAAGTGACCCAGTTTCCGTATCGTTGAGTGAATGGTTATCTCTTGTATGACGGTAGCCTGCTCCGGAGAGACTGAAACTAGGTAATTGGCGATGACCAGTCAACGGTGAAGATACCCTGACTGTGCCGGATAACTTGGCATGACTACAAGACAATTCAGAGACGAATGATTGAAAGAAGAAGACACGAACGTCAGATGATTAGAATCCACTTCGCCCTCAACATCTTGGTGGTTGTGTCCGACGGCATGTTCAATAGAACGGGCCAGCCTTTTAGGAGAGCCAATTGTAGGTGTCAAATTCGCAGAACCGCCAAATGGTTCTGGAAGCAGAAAATGACTGATAGGGGAAAGACAGGTACGAGGACTCATAGATACGGGTACATCATGCGCGCGACTGTCATCGTGCTGCTCAAGATCGGTTTCTACGCGTTGAGAACTTGTAAGGCGACCTGATAGCATCGCAGAAAATGAGGGAGTCCGAGGACGGGATGGAGAAGTCTGGGATGTTCCTGAATCTCGTTCGTTGACGGTAAAGTTACCTAGGGAACTCCTGATATATGGATCAATCACTCGCAGACGAATGGAAAGCCACAAGACAAACCTAGGAGATTGTGCGGCGTTGCTCGGTCTGCGGATCCTGCTAGCCACCTGCCCAATGTGAGGGAACAACCCTGAAGACCGGTTGGCCGGCGACCTTGGTGGTTGGCTACCTTTGGCATCGAGGGAGCCAGACTCATATATTCGGGAACAAGAGCGCCCCTGAAGAGGCTGGGATGTAATCCCAACACTAAAAGACTCGCTAGCTACACCACCCTTGTGATGCGTCGGAGCAAATCGGTTACCCATCCTTGCTGTTTCCGTTCCGGAGTTTGCGGAGGCACATATTTCCTCTATCACGTGACGGCTGATGGGGGACAGAGGCGAGCTACAATGGTGCTTATTGATGGAGCAATCGCGGCTAAGGCGAGCATGTAAACAAGAGAATTGATGTGACATTATGAACAATGGGCACCTTTCCATAGACATGGCGTATCGCAGCCCATTGTCCGGGATTACGCGTAAAAAGTCGCTATCCAGTAGCATGCTTGCCGAACTCTCCGTTTGAGAGTTACGAAAAGCGTTGTTCGAACGTTTTGCAGTATTCGAGACGGCGAAAGAACTTTGTTGGAAGAGTTCGTGGTCTTGGGTGATGTTCCATCGCATTTGCGTCGCGAAACAGAGGACTTCATACCGTTTTACCTAGTAAAGTTGATTACGCGAACACCAAGAGGCGATACGCATCCAGCACTCACTGTCAACTGTCGACCCGCGTAGGTGATGAGAGCACCGTACGGTAATCCAGTTCCTGCCTTGCCGATGCCTGACGCAGATGAACGTGAAGAGGAAAGATGAATGGATTCGGATTCTTACAATAGTGACCCTACGTTCGACCCAACCCAGCAGGACAGACATCAGATTGGCATAAAAGACGTGAAGGACGACCTTACTTCTAATAACGCCCGTGCAATGAACTGAGGCCCGCCATACGCTTCTGAACACGGTACGGCATAATCTGGTATGATGTTGTCCAACACAAGCACCTGCATTGTGTCATTAGAGAAACCCTGATGAGGCCCAATGACTTTCGGCCTACCCAGGCGAGCGGAAGTGGTGCTCCATGTAGTACAATATCCTGGGTACTTTTTCGGGCATCCTCGAAGAATCGATTGCGTCGCGAGGGTTTGTTCTCTGTTGGAGACAATGCTGCTGTATGGTGTTCTGCAGGAAACAGGCCACGGCAGTCGACCCGTGGGCTTGTACCCTTCTTGAAAGGAGAAAGATTTGGTGTGTCTAATTTGAGCGGCAGCATCGCTTGAAAGGGTGTGGGAAGGACGAACGCTGGAACTTCATCTCGAAACATATAAATACCATCATAAAATCACGCCCTTTTACTCGGTCCCTGGAAGTAGCTGGATCCGGCGATCCGAAGAGTGGCCTAAGCCAGCACGTTGGAGCGGGATAACATCATGCCCCAGGGTTCTGGTTGAAACTGGGGAATATTATCTCCACCAAAATGGAGACACGCTCAATTGGGCGCAGGGTGATGAGGCGATTGCCTCGCGTTTTATGCATGGTGTAGAGTAAACAAGGCACGGGTGCGACGCAATAATCTGCGCGCCCACAAATATTGGCTGCGGTTTGCAAGAAAGACAGGACTGATCGATACCGTGCATAAGTGGATTCGTCCGACAACGTTGAAGACTGTCAACCGCGGAGCTTCCACTGGTACCAGATGCCTTGGAATGCATCCCTTATCACCCGGGTCAAGGGCATCAAAAAGGCACAATGGAGGCTCCAGGTGGGTCGGGCAATGACATCACATACTATTCATGAATTCCAGGTCGTAACGGTCAAAAGACTCGCCGTCAGCATAGCAAAAACCGGCTCGGGTCCCGAATGACACCGTACGAATCGCCAATTGACATGCCTTTTGGTTCTCAGTAAAGCCACAGCGCTTGCAAGCTGCTCCCAACTTAATTTCGGCCCAAGGTCATCCAGCGGTCCGGCTCAACGAGGGCAGGAGGTAGTAAGTACTATTCTATTACCTGCTTGCCTAAACATACCTACGGGGGAGTACACTGGCAGCTTGCACAACTTGGGCATAAGCGACACTGTAGCCCACGGCGTTCCGATAACCTCAGCGCATACAATATTTGCCTCAATTACGAAGACGAACTCACCGCACGCAAGGACAAGCTGCGCCATGTCAGGATTCTTGGCTTCTTGCTGCTCCATGCACCCAATCGGGATGTTCGTTCTGAAGTCGCCAAGTGCATACGCTCGTGCAAGCACAGCAGCGACCTCACCGAAGTCGGTGCATTCTTTGCACGTAACGTCATCTTACCTTGTGAATTCTCCATTTGCCACCTTCACTCCCTGCATGCTAATCTATCTTCCGTCTTGCCCAGTCAAGAAGTACAGAGGTCGAATGCCGAAACCCAGCGAACACCCCTCAAGGCCCTCCTTTGAGGTCGTGAAGGATGAGGTCAAGGTCGACATCACCCAGGCCCCCAGGAATCACAAGGATGCCAAAGATCACGTCAGTAAATGACCGCAACTTTGTTCCTCGTCCCTCTTTCTCACTGCTCAACTTGCACAGGCTCTCATTTGAGATAATTGGAGATGTGTCGTGACGGGCATAATTGACTGTAGAGCCCCTGAGCGTATCCTCGCCCAACCTGATCCAACGACTGTCGGAGTCTATACACGGTGTGCCCATATCATCCCAGAGGCCACGTACTTTGGTGTGGAACCTAAACCCAAAGAGAATATCAAGGTGCATGGCCACATGTGCTCACGCTACTTATAGCGAGGAACTTACACCTAGATGGGCCTAGCTTGACCATTCCGCTTCCGTACTGGCCGTTCTCAAGCGGTTCGGTTATGACATCAACAGGTTCAATGGGGAGAATGTTCATTCCCTGACCAATACCATCTCTGTCGAATCGAGGCATTTGGTCGGCTGATATTATACTTCGAAGCTACGGCGAGTTTTGGTATTGCTACGTCTTTTCTGAGCCACAACACTCATCGGGTACCATTTCACTACAGTCTCAGGAGGATTGTTACGAAGTCAAGTGGTTCGGTCTGAAACCGCCCAACATGCGTCAATTCGTTAAATTCTCGACCCCGGATGCCGAAAATCTTCCGGTTCCTGCGAGCGAGCTGCTTGCTCTGCACGCTACTTGCTGCAAGGTCGCTCACCTCTCTGGTGCCGCCGAATACATAGATGAAATTTATCACGATGCAGACAGATTAGGTGTCTTGTCGGCTGACGGCACTTCAGGGGACATACTCGGCTATGCGCTGTCGTCTCTATTGAAACCGTAGGACTCGAACCCGCGACTCTACAAACCAGCATCTCTGATAATATGATGTTGCGAGGGGCGAGGTCAGTCACCCCTCTGCTCCCGCGCGTGGTGATTGAATAATTTTCTCCAGTCAAAAGCGGTTTGAGCAGTGCACGGACTCGCTGACGCGATAGAGACGGGCAAGGGAATCATCGAGGTGCTCAGGAGGAGTTCGCCACAAAACTGGTCGTCGTAGTTCAGGAAGAGCCTGAGAATGGTGAGAGGATTGATCCGTTCGAATGACTTGCCTTCGGGTTGACAATGTTGGCATGTTGTCGTCGATTCTGTACGCCTCCGTACGTGTCTGTGCAAAGTTTTGGTCTTCAGATTCCACAGCGAAACTGCAACGAGAGCATGTATTGATAGCATGTGTAACTTGGCATAACAAGTCGTAGCGAGAAAACATAGAGCATGGTCAGCGGTCATCCTCTGCCCCTGCCATAGCGTCCCGCACCATGCCAGTCCCCGCCACCACCACAGCACGCCATCTCCGCGCTGGACTCGCCGTTGTCGCTTAAAGGACCTGCGCAAAGTCGAGCGGAAACGTAGTGGGCGTGGGAGGTGGTAGACTCGGCGTTGTTTCATGCGAACGACTGATTCCAAAATAAACAAATAAAATAAGATGAAAAAGCGGGGTCGACGCACCATCCCAACTCGCCACTACAATGCACAGCCCATAGATTTACCAGTGCATCACCTGCTTGTGAGAGGGGTATCTCGACGCTTTGGGTATGGGCAAGGTAACAGACGTTGTACAACATCGCAAACGCCATCATAAAGGATCCTGTGGGTTCTGTTGGCGGTACGAGGGTCGTCGAGGACGCTATTGTCGATGCACGTCGGGAGAGGGGGCTTGTGGGGACGAAGGTGACGAGGAGGACGAGGAGGTGGCTGTGAGGTGTAACGGGTGTTTCATTGTCCATCTAGATAACAGATCGACGTTAAAATGACATATATGCCTCGCATGCAGGATGCAAAGGAACATACTTGGCCTAGCCACCAGACTCCCCGCCTTTACCAGCCCCGATCCACGGTTGCCCAACCCCAAGCCTTTTCCCACTCCATTCCGTCTCAAAAAGGAGTTTGACACCCAAGTAAATGTGAGTAATCCGAGGAAATGGGTGGTGTGTGTGAGGACGGTGTTGATATAGTCTCGACACGTCGCGAGGTATTCGCGCAGCTGGCGTAACCACTCACGTTCTGACGATGCTAAAACAAGAGGAGATGGATCGAACGTGCACGAATATGACGTGTCAAAGAGAGAGATCACGAAGCTATACGGGGGACGATGAAAAGTACGCACTGGCATCGTTATCCCGCTTCAGCCTCGCCAGTCCCTCTGCGAGCTCCTGGGGCTTCCTGCTGCGTGGTGTTGAAGTGGTGGCCAAGTCCAAGCCCACTGACTGCACTGTGTGCACGATTGTATTCAACAGCCCACAGGATGAGTATATTTGTACAACATACCGTTCCGGTGACGCGACATGCTTTTCTAAAAAATAATCAGCAAAGGGCCAGCATCTGTGGCAACACCCGCCACAGCGAGGGCTTTCACACAGATATCTTGGCTATATTGACCAATGGCGAACACCATCTTCTACTCGAATTCACTCGAACAATACACGAGGGCGTCATCACGTTCAAGTAGCTGCAACAGTTGTCGCGATGGTACACCCCACCCACCGCCAGCGACATGGGCTGAGTTGAAAAAGCGCCAGGAGCGCATCGTGCATAAATAACATCGCGCAATGGTAGTGCAAGCTACACCCTGTGAATCCGTGCTCAATCCACTCTCTGCGTGTGATACACGACACCAGGGCATCTTGCAAGAAAGTGTGCTGTCTGCAAAAACCCAAGAGCACACGCTCGGAGAGATGTTCGAGCTGTGCAACAAACCGACAGTCTGGGATTAATTCGGAACGGTCGAGGAACCAGCGGGGAGTCGTCGAAGGCCAAAAAAAAAACTGGAACATGCAGGGCAAGGTCTTCTATGGATGGCACATATTGTCAGGAGTCAGGACGTTGACAACACACGCCAAGGTTAACAATAGTTCACAAACATCGTCAAATAGAATCTATGGGAATGTGCAAACGCCCGCCAAAAAGTGTTCGAGGGGGGGGGGGAATGAAAACCCCACTACTACCGCAGCGGGAATGAAAGCAACAGCGAAATGATGGAGTGAGGCGAATGCCCGGAACGACATTCGATGAAAATTCCTTTTGGTCCTGCTCAAGGTTATCGCTGGATGGGCTCCAGATTTCATCTCAGACGGCCAGCGGCACGACTTTGCTTTCTACATCCTCGGAAGACGAGTGATCGTAGCTCTCCTGAACAGTTTTTTGCACTTTGAGTTGAATACTGGTCGACTGGACCGTCGAGGCGGCCTGCGACGAATTAGTGGGTGCCCAACCAATCGGACCGGTCTGTGCAGGAATTGGAGGTAAGTCACAGTCATGAGGCAGCAACTAAGTAACTCACATTCATGTCATATGTGCCGACCATCTCAGCCTTGAGTGCTTCACGAGTGAGGAGGGTGTCCAAGAGGGTCTTCCAAAAGGAGACGAAAAGAAAAATCAAGTCAGTGGATGGCACACTAACGTGACGTCGACGAACTCACATTCGTATAGATGCGACCGATGGGAATGGCAAACATACCATAGAGATTCGTATTTGGGAGAACGACAAAGGTAATCAAGTCACCCATGGAGAAGATCCCGGCAAAGAGTCCTGTCTGGATGGCCCCGCGAATAAGTCGGTTGAGAACTGTATCCGTCTTGCGGAAACCAGTTCGCGAATGGGCGAAGACGATGATCAAAGTAACTAGTCATTGTAAATGAGTACCTTGATGTTATGTAAGTTGGAAGAAATAAGAGCATACTGGTGATAAATGCATCCACGACGACCTGCATGGACAACCAAGCAATGACGAGTGGCGTAATACGGGGTAGCTCGGACAAACTAAATGTTTATGATCAGTCTGACACGGTATAGCACTCATAAGGCGTACACTTTGATCATCCAAGCCTCGATGCTACAGATCATACCCAGAACGAAGGACGGAACCGCCAGGAGGATGACCACCCCATATAGGATCCTGCTGTTGGTCAACCGCCAAATCCTACAGCAGACAGTTTCAGTTCCAGTCGGGTTGCTGAATCTGTATACCTGCCTAAACCCGAGATATATCTGTGTCACCAAGGCAGCAAGAGCGGTGCCAATGGGAGTAAATGTGTACGGCCATTCAGCCACTTCGAGGACCATCAGGACCGGACTGAAATGAATAAGCTACATAATTACACACCTGCAAGAGCTGCCGGATTATCATAGTTCGTTACGCTGGAACGCACTAAGCATGAGTAGAATCGGAGGTTGTTAAAGTTACGAACGTATAACTCCATGCCATATATATAGCTCTGCGAAAGCGATCAAGTCAATTCACGAGCACCAGAGAATGAATAGCACTCACGAGGTACTATGGAAAGTATCCAGAATGAACAGGAAGAGCACCATATACCTATATCTCCAGTCAGAGTCATGAACCTGTGGATCGGTAACCAACCAACTTTGTCACTGCCCGATCATTGAACTCTGGAGCAAGGATGAGCTATTGTGAACTGGACTCTTTTGCACCTACGTACTCGTCCGGTAGTAGGCAGCGAACTGGTACGTGACAAGGCCATACAAGAATGTATTGACTTGGAAATCACAAGAGTTAATTAGTATCCACGCTAATGATGGCAGATCGCTGACACTCACAGAATATGCCCACTAGGAGCGTACCTATCATTCGGTCCTGTCAACAAATTCCGATCCGCAAGTTGTGCACCCGGTTGCACATACCAATGGTTGTGTCATACAAACCCATTCTGAGTCCAAGTTGAGTGATTCAAGAAGGGCTGGACGACCAAAGAATAACGTTGGCAGGGGACGGAATAATGGGGATTGACCTGCTCATACTCGATTCACTCACGAAATATACCTATTCGTGAGGGAAGTCCTCCCAAAAATGGGTGACCCCGCGTGTGCAGGAAGAACGTTCTGACACCCCTCCGTCGCCCCTTGAAGTTCCCCGGCAGTTACCAAACCAAGAGAATTTGGGACGGCAGTGGGTAAACTTTGTCAGAAGCGGCGTTATTCAACATTTTTTTCGGGTTACGGTTATTGCTTATCAGACGAGAATGTCGGGCTGGAAGCCTCAGGCTTCACGTCGCCCGGCAGCCTCGGTTTTCCCCAACACATTCAAGTCTGTTGATTTGACCAAGATATTGAGTAGCTCTAGTCAACCCCGCAGTCACATCGATCGAGCCTTACGATTTCCTTTCTTGCTAACTGCCCAGATGGTCTGGTCTATCCAGAGCCTGCACTGCGGAAGCGGTAGTAGACGAGGCTTGGCATGCGGTCCAGGACGGCGGATATTAACTTAAGGCGTACTGAAAGAGTACGTCATCGCGGGCGGCCGGGCCTATCCGCAAGAGGCCAATATGTTTGTCTTCGGAAAACGCTGCCTCAAATCGTTCCACGATGATGTGGCTGTATCACTTGTCTGAATCGTCGCGATTAAAAGATAGGTCGAGCCAACCAGCAGACGATCGCGATGCCATTAATGCAGTAACTCGTGGTGACTTTACGGTAGCGTCGAACTCCTGAAGTGACAGATCCGTTGGCATCGTGGGCCACAAATCTTAGTAGTAACCGAGAGTGGTAACTCCACCTTCCAACTTGTCCGGTTTCGTGGGTTGATCGATGTGGGTTCACATATTTGATTCTCTAGATCGGATGATAGTATGTGGTGCGTTGTGCACCCTACTAGCTGGTACTTCAGATTCAGGCCAAGATGCCACCTCTCATGAGTCCTGCAAACCTGTAAGGGTCGATGGGCGATGAGACTGAATGATGTTGTCATCCACACATTCGGGCCGGGATCAGTTTTTCGTATCAGGCTTCCCTGGTCAGGTATTCGTAAGTGCTTAGCTGATCGTTTTTCTGTTTCTGCTACATATAATTGGGCAACAATATGATCAGCCCCTAATAAATTAACTCCACAAAATTCCCGCCCTCGGATTTGAACTCCCCATCACTAACATGGCCGGTTCAACAGTTCCTGTTCTCCAATACGAGTGTTAACGTTAATTCAGGGACTCGGTGCCAACGCATCTGAAATGAGCCTCCGATAAAATCCTCACAAGTGCAAGAACCCCGGCCATGACCGACCTCGGCGTTGAATGTTCGGCGTAAATGGTGTGGCATTTAATAGACCCTGAGGTGCTAGCCCGAGTGTTGTAGCATCCTTTGACCCCTCCATCAGGAGAGAGCAGTTGTTATGTTGCGTTTCTAAAGGCTTTCGCGAGGCTTGGCAAGGACTCTGATTGGACCGGAGCACCCTGTATGACACTTTCCCTGGATTTGGTCACCATAATGGACCCATTATGACCCGCTTAAAACTGCAGATGCCGCCCCTCTCAACCATGTGTTACGGAAACATAGTAACCATTTGAAATCGCACCTGCGCAATCAGTGGTGCCGGGATCTCCACATTGTTGTTCAATTTCTGGCAGCTGGGCGTGTAGCCCGTTCTCAACTTTGAACGGCTTTGTAACCCTTGACCCGGGAACAACTACACTTCGCAGATGGCCTGACACAGCAGTCGACGACAGCGCCTGCAAGGGTGTTTCAAATCGCAAGAGCGTGTGGCACATTCCACTTGTCAAGCTGTTTCTCCAGAGCAAAAAGAGGCAAGAGGATCGAATCAGAAACGAGAGGAATCTGATGAAACGAACTCGAGCCGCAAGCGTCGCCGGCTCGATGATGGACTTTATCCGAAATAATTTCCAGTGGGTACCTATGTAGGGAGAACCTGAACGTTCAAATTAGACTACCGTTAGGCAATCACCCATGTGCGGCTTTAATGTCCTAAAATGATCAAGCTCTATCGTCTCGAGTTTACGAAAAGTGGGATGGTATGAGAACACATCACTGATGCATAACGAGGACCAAATGCATGGATAACATACCGATCACACGAGATCAATGGTCCTAATCTGTAGCAAACACTACATCAGTATGCACCTTTCACAACAGCCCCTGTGGTCGTGTCTACCCCGAGCAGGGATATTGAAGGTTTGGACTGCGTCCTGCGTTGCTACCAAGTCTCTTTCCCTCCCTTGCAAATTATGGGGGAGTGTTTCCTGAGCGAGACCAATCCCTGCTCCGCGCTGTCCAATCTCCGGTTGTTTGGTTCCCGCATGTATCAGCCGTGTCCCACCACGCTCGGCACTCTTCAGAGAAGCAGAGTCGTTATGGGTCCTTGCCGCAGGCTGCCCCCTGGCTAGTTGCGACCAGGCTTCAAGCTGAGCCTGCGCGAGCGTCCTCTCCAGTCTTCTCCTATCATTCTCGGCTTTTGCCATCTCCCGCTGAAGTTCGGTACGAGCTCGCTCTAGTTCTTCTTTCCAAGCGCGATCATTCGCCTTCTCAGCCTCTTCCATCTCCTTCTGCAAGTCAGTCAGCTCCGCCGTATGTTTCTCCTGCATCCTGACCATTTCTTCGGCAAGCACCGCACCAGCGGAAGTCTCGTTAAATTTCTTCCCTGCTTTCAGCTCACGTTCGAGTTGCGTTGTTATCGGCGGGAGGGGAATGAACTCGGAGATGATCTCTTCTGCAGAAACAAGATCGTTGTCGTGACAAAGCATCTTAGCATTGCCGTCGAGAAAAGGTTTGAAGGTCTCGTTCGCTAGGGCTTGCTCCCGATCCTTTCCTTCTTGCTCATTAACACGACTCCAGTTCGTAGTAACAATGCGAACATTAGCGAGGTTTTCGTCTCCGCACAGAGCGCGGAACATTCTCAGGTTCTTTAGTGAAGTACCACCGATTCGTGGATCCGAGATGCGATGCATATAGATGAGCCCGTTAAGCTTCTGCCATGAGCTACAGATCGTTGATCTTCAGAAACTCATACTTCGTGGACGAAATGATGATACTCACCCGCCTTCGGCTCCCAAAGTGCAAGAAATCATCTCTAGAACATCCATGTCAGTAATGCCTTCCCGTGAATCATCGAAACCTGGTGTATCGATAAGCATGATGGTACGGCCAGTTTTCTGATCAACATATTGAGCCGTCTGGATGGCGGATGTTTCGGAAGTGGGTCCATGACCGATATGAATCGTGTCGTCTCCGGTCAGAAGATGGACGAACTGCAAGCATGGAGTATAAGCTTGAGTCAGGTCAAAACCACGGTTACTCACAGTTGACTTCCCTGCCACACGGCAACAGGCTTCAGTTTGAATACGCTCAGCGTCATGATCTGGCTAAACACACCCGTCCCAGTCGTGCCCATGACACTGTGGGCTCATTTTAGTTAGGGTCAACGCAGTACATATAAGAGAGTACGTACGCAACCACCACAGGAGAAAGATCTCGGACATCAACTTTCTGCATGGAGGTTGGACAGATTGTATGATACTATTTAGGAATTTAGAATGCGATGAGTAGCTCAAGAAAGCGCAAAGCCTGGAGGCTGGAACGATGGAACACAATTTCGTTCCAATCACCGAGCCCGACCCCAAACCTTCAGGCTGAAACGCGTGTTCCGGATATCACAGTTTGACCTGATGGACACTGAGCGGTAAGTATCTGTGACTCGAAAAACTTACAAGCTGTACGTCGTGTGAGCGGGCTGGCTAATTAACCAGGTATTCCAGATGCGTACTACCTAGTACGACGGGCTTATTAGGTCATGGATACGCGTGTACACCGTGAGGTCGCGGAGATGTGTTGGCTCGAGTCGGCGCCGACGCGGCCGTTGAACACCCTAATTACGTAACAATCACTTGTTCGCTCCATGATTCATAATTAGAACGAAAGAGTATGCCTCATGGCGAGGTGCAGGTAATTTGGTTGTTTGGGGGACGGACCTCAGGCCTCAGGTCTCAGGGTTTGGGGTTCCGTCCGTGAAACAAAACCGTTGCGTTTCCCTTTCCATTTCTTTTCTTCTAAACACTTTTCGCATCCGACAATCCAACGTCCGAATCCCTCGCTCCGACATTTCCTCACTCCGCGCATGCAGTTGAACATGGCAGACGGCCATGATGTTTCTCCAGTAATGATTGCGTACTATTCTCCCATGCGTACGAAGTAGAACTTGTAGCTAACTGGAGCACGCAGAGTCATGGGCTCAACCGGGACTGGTGCGTTTACCTTCACCCATGGTGCGAGTCATGGTCTACGAACTCATCCCATCCCCCCATCTCCCAGGAAAATCGACGGCGAGTAAACTGACTTTGTCTCGATGCAAGCTCACCGTGACAAATACAGTTTATTCGTCTGCTTACCGGAGATGATAGAATTCACATCGGTCATGGACCCAGCTCTGAAACTTCCGTTATCCAGACGGCTGAATATGTTGATCAGAAGACTAGTCGTACTGTCATACTCATCGACACACCAGGTTTCGACGACTCACGGGAGGGCATTACCGACACCGAAATTCTGAAGATGATCTCACGCATGTTGGGGCCCGAGGGTGGGTAAGTGAACTCAAATTTCCTGTGGAGTGCAACTGTATCATTATCAACGATCTGTAGTCCACGGCCAAAGCTCAACGGTCTCATCTACATGCATCGCATCTCGGATCCGCGAGTTGGTGCTACTTCACAAAAGAATCTCCGAATGTTCCACTCGCTCTGTGGTGACGACAGTCTCGCCAACGTTCGTGTCGTTACTACGAATTGGGATCGCGTTAGCGAGCCAGAAGGAGCAGATCGGTCGGGGGCCCTAAGCAATGGGTACTTCAAAAAACTCCTTGATGCCGGAGCTAAGATGCTCCGTCACGACAACAACCTCGGTTCCGCAGAGGGTATCATGTCAGAGCTCATTCCCCTCCCTCCAACAACGACACAATTTGAACGTGAGCTGTACGAAGGAAAGAAGTTGAACGAAACAGCCGCAGGCAGCATACTCACCAAGGAGATGGCCCAGATGCAGCAGAAGTATGAGAAAGAGCTAGCTAACTTGAAGAATGATATGCAGGAGGCCCTACAGGCGAAGGATCGTGCGTTGAGAGATGAGTTGGAGCAGGAGCGTAGAGAACTCCAGCAAAAGATTGCCGGTGTTGAGAACGAGCGAAGAGAATTAGAAAGGAGGGTCGAGGAACTTCAAGCAGATGTGGGGCACTTGAAGTCGAAACTTAACGCGCCTAGGTGCCTAATCATGTAGTACAATGCTACTCGTCGGAGTCGAGCCCTTCACACGTTCTACACGTTCCAAGCAATTTGAATCACAAAGTCATCTTCCTCTAGAGGCCACTCTAACTGCCGGAGTCCCTAAAACGTTGCCTTTCATTTACATATATGGCGATGATCCATCTCCGGAATGGAACCTGATTTAGTGCGATAATTGGGTGGTATTGATTGTCCAACTCCTCGAGGCCAGGGGCGGAGCCAGCACGAGGGTTTGGGGTTAGTTCGACGACTGGAACGAAATCGTTCTACCCTCCCTGATTTGCTCCTTCCGAAACCTCTCATCGCATTCCACTTAACTCCATACACACCGTCCAGCCATGCACAAAGTTGATGACCAAAATGCTTCCCCGGTGGTGATTGCGTATGTACTCTTTTATGCGTACTATGTTGGCTATAGCTAAGCCGAACCCACAGCGTCATGGGTATGACTGGAACTGGTGCGTTTTCCTGGTCATGGTGAGGCTGAATATGGTATTCGAACTGACCCCCCTCCCTGGCCTCGTCGCGTGACAGGGAAGTCAACGGTAAGTAACAGTGACTTTGATCCGAGTGAAGCTTATGTTTCACCCTGCAGTTCGTTCGTCTTCTGACCGGAGACGATACAATCAATATCGGACATGGTCCCACCTCCGAAACATCTGTTATTCAGCCGGCTCGATACACTGATAAGAAAACTGGTCGTACCGTCATGCTTATCGACACACCAGGTTTTGACGATTCCCGGGGCGTTGCTGACACGGACATTCTGGAGATGATCTCGTTTTGTTTCGGGCCCGAGGCCGGGTAAGTATAAATACCTCTCAGAGTATGACTTTAGTGATTGAAGAATCCACAGCCCACAACCGCAGCTCAACGGTCTCATCTATATGCACCGCATCTCAGATCCGCGAGTCGGCGGTGCTTCACTAAAGAATCTGCGAATGTTCCGCGCACTATGCGGAGACGAAAACCTCCCCAACGTGCGCATCGTTACTACGAACTGGAGTCGCGTCAGTGAGCAAGAAGGAAAAGATCGGGAGGAAGCCCTAGCAGCCGAGACCTTCAAACATCTTCTCGACGGCAATGCTAGAATGCTTCGCCACGAAAACAACCTTGTGTCCGCAGAAGAAATTATCTCCGAGTTCCTTCCCCTCTCGCCAATAACAACACAACTCGAGCGTGAGTTGAGGGCAGGAAAAAGGTTTAACGAGACTTCCGCTGGTACTGTACTAACCGAAGAAATGTCGAAGATGCGGCGAAAACATGCAGAAGAATTGGCCGATTTGCAAAAGGAGATGGAAGAGGCAGGACAGGCGAACGATCGTGCTCGGAGAGAAGAATTGGAGCAAGAGCGTCGAGAACTCCAGCGAAAGATGGCAGAGGTTGAGAACGATCGGCGAAGGTTAGAGAGGACGCTCGTACAGGCCCAGTTTCAAGAAGCCCAGTTGCAATTGGCCAGAGAGCAGCGCAGAGCAGGGATTTATCACAATCAGGGTATCTACCCCCATGATTTACAAGGCAGGGAGATGGGCAGGAGACCAAGGCAGTATGACATCCGACCCCCCAATAACGCAGCTTGGGCCCGGGACGGACACGATTATGTGCGCTGGTTTATAGGGTGCTTAACAATGTAACACTGTGAAAAGTAAAAACACTATAATAGAATGTCCGGGACAGTTATGTGTAGAGAATAAGTGACCACGTCGCTGATGTCAGGGACGCGTCGTTCTAGCGTCGGTCACTAGTCACTAATCTTTATTCCCCCCCTTCGCCCGACAATAATTCTTAGTGTCGATCTGACAGAGGATCATGTTTTTCAACGTCAGTACCAGTAACTGGACCGACCATTCGAATCTAATGAGTGCAAACCTCCATGACCTGACCTACGAAGGACAAAACCATTCTATTCATCGGCCTCACTAACACCACCCTCATCATCCACATTCGGAGCCTCCCAAGATCTCTCCGCCACGAAGTCTCTTGCAGCTGTTATCGGTTGACGGTCTATAACCCCCCATCGCTTCCCTGCACAAACCAAACCGATGACTGCCTTTAAGCTTCGTATATCCATGATGATGTCTGCTCTCTTCGACTCCAGGAATATGTTCTCCAGTGGTGCATCCATTCCACTGGTCTCCCATGGCGTGATCAATGCAAGGACAAGGGTTTTACCACTGAGTGTTTTGAGAAAATTATCTTTGGGTAGAGTAAGAACACAAATCTTCTTGAGCTTTCCATATCCGAGGCGGTGGATAATGGTGTCGTACCGACCCTCGACCTCGACCTCATACTAAAATGCCAATGAGGAATCTTACACCTAACAAGAATCTTGGGACGTCTGTACCTTGATATAACAATTCCTCCTTGCTGGAGTTCCCACTTTGCGAGCGACAGTGCTAGTCCGAAAAGAATCACCACCACCTCATATCCTCATCTTTCCAGCAAAGAGAAAAGGGATAGGGAGATGCTTCTTCACCTCAACATCTCGCTTCCCAATAACATCGCCCACATAACGAGCAATCTTTGACTGAAGTAACGGATTGTGACCGGCATCCTTGTTGAATGGTGGACGGAGAACATGGTCCTCATCTGTGGTCTCTCTCAAATAGATACTAACAATATGATAATAAAAATACTTACATCCTTTGAAAATTCGTTCATATCCAATGGGACCATCGTCCTCTTTGTCATCCCACCATGCTAGCTCTTCAGCGACATCATACCGCACAGCGAGTTGTTTAAGGATGACTGAGTTAAGTACAATCTGATTCAAATTGCTCCATGGATGTGTGCGAGAATGCCTGGCGCGTTGAAGTGTCCCACACCACCACTCCATAAAGAAGGTCCATGTAGTCCAAACTGGCCCACAATAACGGATCCCCTCAGCAATGTGCAGTAGTCCATGTATAGTGAGTGTGCAAGCCGGTAAACGCTTGACTTGATACTGGTAATAATACCTAACATAAACCAGTTATCGGTGTAAGTGTTGGAGCAACTAATGGGTACATACTTTTCATATTTTTTGACCCATTTGCGGAGGCGTTCCTCAATATCATTGATCTCTTCTGCTGTAATATGGAACTGTAAAGTTACCTTCATAATGTTGCTGAGTTCCCGCATGTGTGTATAGTATTTCTTCTTTGGGAAGCGATTTTCGAGGAGGAAGGGTGCCAGGTAAACAAACCAGAAACACCATGATTTGGCGATAAAGAGAGAGCGATTAGTGGCAATGTTGCCGAGGATGCATACGAATGTGGCAGGGATATCTTGGACTGCGGCAGCGGTCTCCTCCCCGATTGTTTCCCAGATGTGGGGGGCAATCCTGAATTCACTGTCGCCGATATCAAGGCCCTTGAACTGCCCAGTCCAAAGGTCTACTAGGTTAGGAATTACATTTTCGAGCAAGAGATGGAACCATTCCCATGGAGCGCATCGTGCGTAATCAAAGGATCCAACCCACCGTAGCCCTGGTAGCTCTCGAATGCCTGTCTTCTTGGCTATCCTCTCCTTTGCTGCCTTTGACGGTGCATTACGAATCTGCTCCGATGTATTGATAAAGTCTAAATGTGTTCGAACTGGCAGTTCGTCGGCCTTCCAACTAAGGACTCCTTCCCTAGATCGTCCCCTAGGTGGAGAGAGCAGGACATAATGGGTCTTTCCTAAACCACGTACTGCTTTGATTTTGCACGACCGACATGGAAAGATTGAGTTGTGACCTTTGATGTTTAAGAACTTCTCAATTGCAACAATATCGCCCAGTTTGAAAAGCACGTATGCACGTAAGTTAAAGGTAGTTGCTTGGGAAGCGTCGAATGTAGGTATACCAAATGCGAGTTGGGCAAGTTTGTCGTCAAGGGGTGATAAAAAGGAAGCGAGGTCCTTCGGCTGATGTGGTCCAGGAATGATCCCAACACAGATAATGTGTTCCTGATGTGTGCGAAGATGGGGAGGGATGTTGTAGTTCATCAACAGAATTGGGGTAGCAAGAGGACCACGTCTTCACTTGTACAGCAGGTAGCTGTCCGTGCTAACGGCCAAGGCGATATCACACGAATCACTGAAATAGCTATGAAGTAACTCTTCATTGTCTACGACAACATGTTCTCCAAGAAGCTTCTGGTAGTGCGCAGCATCGAAAATGTCAGAAATTTCATGAGTGCTTGACTTGAACTTGGACCAGTACTCCATCAGGCGAATCATTTTGATGCTTTGGAAAAAGCCTTGCAGATGGGGAATAAGAGGAAAATAGGAGAACCGTCGACGAGGTTTTCCATTAGATTTAAACCGTGCCTCATTGCAGAAGGGACAAAGAGGAAGATGCCTATACTCCGCTGTGTAAAGGACGCAAGAATTGATGCAGCTGTCATATGTTGAAATATCTAGTACGAACCTGCAGTACATGCTGGGTCTACTAGTATTTCCTTCTTATGCTTATCTCT
>QFEI01003205.1:0-12970 GCA_003316145.1 Neoboletus magnificus | reverse complement strand
AGGCTGTGTGAAACAGAAATAAAGGAGCAGTAATTAAAAAGGCTGTGTGGCATAGCCAAGCACAGGATGGAAATGAACATGGGAAATAATATGTCTATAAAAGATAGATTAAGGCACCAATGTGTGCATGAATCTCTAAGGATGAAGCCTTAGTGTTTAAAGTCAGAGAATGTGAGTCTTGACTGTAGAAGATAAGATTAGATGATCAGTGAAAGTCATGTGATCAGATAAGATAAAAAGAGAAAAGGTAAATGACTAAGTCTTGCAAAGACCTTGTGACAGTACTGGACCATAACAATATGTATGAAAAATAATAATAGGAAAGCCTTTCCAAGATAAAGAAATATAGATAATATTAATATTTGAAAAAGACTGAAGCCTTTAGAAATATAAACTGGGTTCATTGCAAAGAGTATTGGAAGAGAGAGGAGAAAAAAGGGGAAATTGATAAGATGGATAGTCTAGACAGCATTTTCAACTCTGCCAGAGATAACATTAGAGACAATTCACCTTCTGCCAATAGGAAAAATCTTCAAAAAACATCCTGGTTTGATGTTGTCCTTGTCTTGGTGGATTTCTTCAATAGCCCTTGCCATATTAGACTTCCCCAAAGTAGTTTTGAAAAGGATTTGATAAGCAGAATAGCCAGATTTACAAAATAAATAAATATTAACTCTAATAGTGACAAATTAAAATTTATGGTAGATTAGGATTAGCTAAGTGTAATTCATGCCATTTATATTGCTTAAGATTATGTAAGTTACATAATCAGACATAGTTGAAGCACACCATCCAGCAGAAGCTGATGTTATATACTAAATAATGACTACCAATATCATGGTCAAATAAATGTCCCAATGACACATCATTTAATTTGAGTATATCTCAGCACCATGGCAACCAAATCACATGACAAAGAGCTGATATTCTAGGTGAGGGTTAGGGCTATTGATGATCCTGCAAAGGTTAGAGCTAATGCCTGTTGGTTCTCTTGCAAATCTCTCATCTTTCTCAAATGGCCCAATATTGGGACACTTATTTGAGCCACTGTAAGTAGGGTTGCTGCACCACATTTTGTTATATTCATCAAAGTAAGGGAATTCCTTGATAATTTGCTCTGAAAAGCATAAATTGAAACACCCAAAGATCTCTAGTGAGACTCTAGGCAAACACCAGGGGACTAGGAGAAGAGGAAAGGAAGTAAACACTAGCTTGTGCTCAAGAGTGGAACTCAAGGGGAAAATCCAAGAGAACTAGACTGGAAGTTATCTGTCTAGCCCTTGGAGTTTATATACTATTCTACTTGTATGTACATGTTTGTATCTAATCTATAGATATGATTCGTATATAGTCATACCCTGTGCCCTAATGGTCAGGGGTTGCCTTTGTGAGAGCCATCAAAGTGGAGATTAAGTATAGCCTTCGAGGCTGTGAAGAATGGAAATGAATAAGGGCTGTGAGGCATAGCCTTGCACAGGATGGAAATGAAAGAGAAGACATGCACAGCATGGAAATAACTGTGAGAACAATATAACTATAAAAGGAATAATTCAGGCACAAGGTGTGCATCAGTCTCTGAGTGCGAGGACTCAGTGTTTAGAGTCAGAGGATGTGAGTCTTGACTGTGTGAAGGTAAAAGATATAGATAAGATGAAGATTAGATTAGGTGGTCAGTCACGTGACTAGATAAGATAAGATAAGAAAGAAAAAAGGAAATGACTAAGTCTTGCAAAGACCTTGTGATGGTAGGACCATAACATAAATGATGGTGGACAGCAAATCAATAGAGCACAACTTATGATGGAGATAGGAGTGACCCAATCTCAGGTCTGCACCTTCACCAGTTGACTTGAATTGTCCAGCTGCCTGCCTATATTTCATTTTTAATCTGAATCTCATTGTCAGCACAGTTCTTGAATTCACATCAAAACCTTTCCCCACAGATTAAGGTGGCTTTGAACTGCTGTACTGAACTTTCCAGGATTGGTCACATAGTGATGGAAATAGTGGTTATCATGCTTGAAGACATGTTTTGCAAGAATAGCTTTGATATCTTCCTTGAGCTGTCCATGGGTCTTTTGAGTTGGTTCAATATCCTGGAATTTCCAATCCTTCTTTTCACTAAATAAAAATCACTTGATTCTTGCTCTTCAGCTTGCTTTGCTCATTGAGAGCCTGTGCCCATGTGAGTTTTCAGCTGACTCTTTTGATGTGATGATGATGTCTCATTGACTTGAAGAGGCTGGCCAGATGGAAAATCAGTGAAATGTTGGAATCATGGCCCTACTCCATGGGCAGTGGAAAGCATAATGTGTTTGACTTGCTCTCGAAGACAAGACAAGCAATGGATGCAAGGCTGAAGAGGGGCATTTTTTAATCTCTGATTGAATCCTGCTGCATGGGTAGCTGTATGTTTCATGAATCTCATGCAAATATTCATGCAAATATTTGCCACATTTGTCTACCATGAACTCCACTATTTGCTATCAAAAATGTCTAGGCGAGATAGTCTAAATCAGTGTGCATTAAGCAAGGTCAAGTGAGATAGTCAAGAATGGTGTCTATGCTATAGTGTGTGTGATATGCTCTAAATCTGAGATCCTTGGTGTAAATTTCTGAACTGTTTCCAGCAATAATGCCGGAATCCAAGACATGTACACAATCTAAATCTCGGTTGCATAACCCCCCAAAAAAACATTGGTTGCGCAACTTTGACAAGTCAACGTGTACATATATGAACTCGTAGAATTCGGAGCAATTCATTGTCATCACATCAGAGTCCCAGAGGGCTTCTGGCTGCCGTCAATGACTGACAGCGTTGATCGTTTCATTGCAGATTGTCCAATATTCCCCTCGGCTCCGATCGGCGTGTCAAATGGTCTAAATTGGTCGACATCTCCTGTCCAATGCAATTCTGCCAGTGGTCGGTTGGACGGACGCCGTCTGACTGCCTTTTCGGCCCGGCTAATAGCAATAGTCGCTTTTGGATGATTTGGCAAACCTGACAGAGGTTCCAACTTTACCTCACCACACGAACGTGCGTCATATACTGCTTGACTTACCCCATCATGCATTGCTCGTTCCACGCTCTCGACAATGGGTGGCTTGGTTGCCATCACCCGCCGTGACGCTGAATTGCATCCTTTCCATCAACATGACAAGATCATAGGTCACTTCTCGCATGATGCCTCACACTACGACCATCATCGTAGGCGCCTCTGGCAGGGGGTAGCCTTCGTCGTGCTCGTTCTGTCGTTAGCGAGTTACTTCTGGCCTTATGGACCCGGGCACTGGTGCTTGGGCTCACCGCCCAAGATCGTGGTGACCGGCGTTGGATTGCCCAAGGAAGTGCAACAAGCTTGGGCTGCTCACTCCCCATACCTCCCTGCTGCAGAGTACACAACGCCACCTGAGCGTTGCGAGGTTGTTCAGGTATATTACTCCCGTTCCAACTCGTCTTCAAGTTATCTCAAAAGGACATATTGTAATCTAGGTCAACTTGGTAAGCAACTCGCGGTATGGCTCAGGTTTGTTGTGACACTGTAGCAGCTCCAGAGACATGGTACGAGATTCCCCACTGCAAGCAACTCGAAGCGGATCAAAAAACCAGTCCAGAAACTTAAAGATGCGGGGTCTCACTCTGGAAAGAAGTACCAGTTTCTGAGGGAATTCAAGTGGGACTTGGGCATAGACGACCTGCTTCCTCTTGGCATGAAGGAGTGAGTGTGGTACATCTTGATTCCGCTCGTCTAACCAAGGTTTCCCAGGGCTTTTGATTCTGGCTCCGAACACTATCTGCGATACAAGCACTTGGTCAACGACAACCAGTTGCCCTTCGTAAGGGCGTCTGGCAGTGAGCGTGTAATATATTCTGCCGCAAACTGGACACAAGGTTTATCTCGGCTCTTACTTTCTGACGCACAGTAATCTAACTTGTCATGCCAAGGTTTCTCTGTTTCCAGTGGGCATGTGTACTCACCAAGTATATCAGTCGTCATCTCGGAGGATAACGGTGTGAGTACTTGCATTTGCACGAACATGGCGACCGGTGCTCACTCTCATCATTACAAGGCGAACAACACGCTGGATGATTCTATGTGCCCCAACGCGAAAGGCTGCAAGGAACCAGGGAAAACCTGGCGTGACAAGTTCACCCCACCGATTGTGGAGAGAATAAACGAGGCTGTCCCAGGCGCGGAGCTTGACAACGACGATGTCGCAGAACTCATGCCTTTGTGTGCCTTCGAGACACTCTTCCACGAAACTGCCAGTCCCTTCTGTGGATTGTTCACTGCAGAAGAATGGCAAGCACGCGAGTACTATGATGATTTGCTGAAGTACTACAAAACCGGGTAAGTCCATGGTTTCTTGAACCCGACTTTTGCTGAGTTCTTCGCGCTAGGCACGGTAACCCGCTGGGTCCTGTCCAGGGCGTTGGATATGTCAACGAGTTGCTAGCTAGGTTGACAAGCGAGCCCGTCCAAGACGAGACGCAAACGAATCAGACGCTCGATGCATCCCCAGTTACCTTCCCCCTTGATCGTAATTTCTATGCCGATTTCTCGCACGATAACCAGATGCTCGCCATCTATTCCGCGATTGGACTCTTCCGTCCTGACGAGCCACCAAGAACCGACAGGTTGGATCTAGTGCGAACATGGCGGATTTCAAGGATGACGCCCTTTTCTGGACGCATGATCACGGAGAAGCTGCGGTGTGACGGTGGTGGGGAATACGTTAGGATACTGGTCAACGATGCGGTGCAGCCACTGGAGTTTTGTGGTGCGGACGAGGATGGATTGTGTGCGTTGAGGGCATTCGTGGAGAGTCAGGCGTATGCTCGGAGTAACGGTGACGGTGACTGGGGGAGATGTTTTTCTTGACGTTAATCTGTTGGATACCCAGTAGCACATACGCGTCTGTATAATTTCACTTGAAGCCGAGCCGCGAACAACGGGCTCCTGTGCCATTTATGGGAATAAGACCGCCTAAAGGGGGGTCTGCAAATGGCAGGTGCAGCGTGTCCAATCGATGTTGCTCGTTGAACGCTCTCGACACCGGGCCACATATCTTGGTCCCCATCAGCCCCCCAAAAATGTTGTTCGATGTGTCCGTGAGTGTTTCTAAGTGTTCTTTCTACCCGTGTCTTAAGCCTCAACCATTCCACCAGCGCAAACTATTCTCTCGATCCGACCGCGTCAAAGGCACCGACTTTCACCCCAACGAGCCATGGCTACTCACCGGCCTCTACAATGGCTCGGTGAACATCTACAATCACGAGACTGGCGCTTTGGTGAAGACGTTCGAAGTGTCCAACGTCCCCGTTCGTTGCGTAAAGTTCATCGCGCGCAAAAATTGGTTCGTCGCCGGTTCGGATGACTTCCAGCTCCGCGTGTTCAACTACAACACGCACGAGAAAGTCGTCTCGTTCGAGGCCCATCCGGATTATATTAGATGTCTTGCAGTACACCCGACGGCGAGCATCGTGTTGACGGGCAGCGACGATATGACAATCAAGGCATGGGATTGGGATAAGCAGTGGAAGTGTATTCAGGTGTGTCCCCTTCTTTCTTCTTATGACCGCCGTCGTGTGTGTATATGGATGCGAGCGCCGTGTATTTTTTCTTGGCTTGACAGGTTCATGAGGGCCACACGCACTACATCATGAACATCACGTTTAACCCGAAAGACGCCAACACGTTTGCATCAGCCTGTCTCGATCGGACAGTCAAGATGTGGTCCCTCGGGTCCGCGAATGCCAACTTCACGATGGACGCTCACGACAAGGGAGTCAATTATGTTGATTTCTACCCGGGGCCTGACAAGCCGTACCTCGTGACGACTGGCGACGACAAGACGATTAAAATATGGGACTACCTTAGCAAGAGCTGTGTCCAGACGATGGAAGGTCACACAAACAACCCTTCTTTCGCGGTCTTTCATCCGAACTTGCCGATCATCATCAGCGGGAGCGAGGATGGGACGATCAAGATTTGGAATAGTAACACATATCGGCTAGAAAATACTCTGAGTTATGCGTTGGAGCGGGCATGGTGTGTGTCATTGCGCAGAGACGCGAATGAGGTCGCTGTTGGATTTGATGAAGGTATCGTCGTCATCAAGGTGGGTCTGTCCATATATATGGTTATCGCGGTTGTCCCTTGAGCTGTGTTGTCTAGCTTGGTCGGGATGAGCCGACCTTTAGCATGGATCCTACTGGAAAACTCATCTACACGCGCAACCAACTCGTTCTCTCGGGCAACGTGCAAAATCTTGCGGACGATACGACCGCGGAAGGCAACCGTATCCCTCTTCAGATTAGAGAACTCGGCACTACGGAGATCTTCGCTACCAATATGATCCACTCTCCCAATGGACGATTCGTGACAGTCGTCGGAGATGGCGAGTACATCGTATATACGGCGCTTGCGTGGAGGAACAAGTCGTTTGGGAATGGTCTCTCGTTTGCTTGGGCGGGTGACTCGAACACGTACGCGGTGCTTGAGAGCAAGTTGAAGTTGAGGGTTTACAAGAACTCCAAAGAGAGGGGCGGTGCGGGGATGAAAGGCTCCGGTAGCTGGTCTATCGATGGATTACACGGTGGCCCATTGCTAGGTGGGCGAGGCAAAGGATTCGTAATGTTTTGGGATTGGGAGAGTGGGGAGATTGTAAGACGGATAGACGTTGATGCTAAAAATGTGTGTTCTCCTTTTCTTGCCGTTTGGGGAGGCATTTACTGACAGCGTTTAAAGGTGTATTGGTCAGGGACGGGATCGCTGGTGGCGATTACTTCTGAAGAATCATTTTACGTTCTGCGTTTCGATCGGGATGCGTATAATGCCAAACTTGAAGAGGGCGTCGAGATCACGGACGAGGGTGTTGAAGAAGCTTTCGATGTCGTCTCTGAGGTCTCGGACAAGCAAGTGTGATTTCTTATGGTTGAACGGATAACTGTTTAACATCCCTCGTAGTGTCATGACTGCGAAATGGATCGGGGACTGTTTTATCTATACCACGGCGGGCAACCGAGTCAACTATTTCGTTGGCAACGAGTCCTATACCATTAGCCCATCAGACATGTACGTTCTGTTTGGATACATTCTCTTCCTCGCTAATATTGTCTTTTCTAGTCCGATGTATGTCCTCGGCTATATACCAGCACACAATCGGGTGTACCTCGCAGACAAGGACATGAATATCTATGGTTACGCACTGTCCTTGAGTGTAGTTGAGTACCAAACGGCGGTTCTCCGCGGTGACATGGAAGCTGCTGCCGAGATCTTGCCTACGCTACCCAAGGAACAACTCAACAAAGTAGCACGGTTCCTCGAAGGCAGAGGTAGGGTTTCCACCACCGATCTCGAGACGCCCATCTGCTTACGCGACGTGATGTCAGACCTCAAGGAACTCGCAATGCAAGTAACTAACGACCCCGATCACAAGTTCGACCTATCGTTGCAGCTCGACGACCTTGACGCTGCTGTCGACATTGCACGCTCTGTACCTGAGAATGAGGCGGAGGCCAAGTGGAAAGCGTTGGGCGACCGCGCGTTGTCGGTATGGCGATTTGATCTCGCACGAGAAGCCTTTCAGCGAGCGAACGATCTGAGTGCTTTGATGCTCTTGTTACTCTCAACGGGCGATCGGGAGGGATTACAACAGCTTGCTGGAACTGCAGGTGGGCTCTTTCGAGTCTGATGACGGTTTTTGCTGATTTCTTTTTTCTTTTCTTCTGGGTGGTGTTGCAGAGAAAAATGGGGCCAATAATCTGGCGTTTGCGACGCTTTTCCAACTGGGGGATACCAAGGCGTGCGTGGATCTGCTCGTGAAGACAAATCGAGCACCAGAAGCGGCGTTGTTTGCTAGGACGTATGCGCCAAGGTGGGAAAACGATCAAGAGTCACTGTCATGGGTTGATCTGGATGCTGAGATGACCCATTTCCTTTCTTCCTTTTCTTCTAGTTTGGTACCGCAGGCGGTGGACATGTGGCGAGCAGAGCTACGGAGCAAAAACAAGCCCAAGGTCGCTGCATCTGTTGCGCATCCGATCGAGAACACGAACCTGTTTGAGGAAGGATGGGAAGAGGTATTGCGTCGCGAGGAAGAGATACGAGCTGCCCATCATATGGTTGGAAACCCGAGTGAGCTGTCGAGTTGAGCGTCGGGTGCATTGCGACAGGCATCACGGGACCACGGTGTTTTTATGAAAGCTTTGGCTGTTCATAGTCACTACACTACTCTGCACTCTTTCTTTTCCCTGGACTGGTTCCCTGCGACGACTCTGCCAAGGGTGCAATGCGATCTCATACACCTCGCGGTCGAAACGGCCGTGTCTACGACCCCCAAGATCGCTCAGATTGGTGCCTATTATCAAGGAACCGCCGTATCTATGCAACGATTTCGGTGCCGCATATTGTGTGAGTGAATCAGAGACACTGAAGCTATACTGTAGCTTTAAGGATTGAATGTTCCGCTGGCTTCAAGCTGGTGTTGGACGGCAATATGTCTACAACCGATCGCGGTTTCAACCATGCATGGCATGCTTCGACTCTGAAGCATGTCGTTGAGGGAGAGATATTGAAGCTAGCCATTGAGATCGACGGCTGACAGGACTTTGCGCTTTCAGATCTAGGCCCTCGAATAACACCGGACGAAGCAGCCTCTTGTTCGTGTCAGTGCCCTCCAGCATTTCCTTGTCGTCCTACCATTCAACTAACTAGAGTCACTGATGTCAACACAGCGTTGCTTCTTCAGGTGGGGCCACCAAGCCCTCTGTCGAGCACAAAGGTGGTTTGGTTATACCGACGACTCCGACCTGTCACTCTGAATCCTTCTTCGTCTTGCGCCTCCTCCCTCTCTCCGTCGCCCCGCCCTCTCCGAACCCGCACGAATGTGGTCTGAGTCGCGATAATGATGAGCCGCCACAGGTAACCGAACTTGTGCTGAAGGATTTCAAGGCGTAGACGGGATCGATCTTCGTACATAGTAGTTTATAATCACATGATGATGATGATGATTTCGGAGCACACTCCCGACCCTTACCATGGGCATACGTCACCAGACTATCGTGTATTCTTGATCGATCGGCCCAGTTATCTGACTCGGAAACTGGAAAAAAAGCCGTTCCCGAGGTCTTCTCAGCTTCCAACAACGAGCACCTGCGATGGCAGAACGAACCTCATTCACGCTTGGATCTAGGCAATCCGAACTTGCAAAGATTCAAACTAATATCGTCATCCAGAAACTCGCCGAGAAGTTCCCCTCCTATGCGTTCGAAACGCGATTCAATGAAACCGAAGGAGACAAGAATCAATCCCAAGCGCTCTTTCTCCTCGGAGGCAAGGCATTGTGGACTCGGGGGCTCGAAGAGCTGCTCGCCAACAACCAGGTGGATATGCTCGTGCATAGTCTCAAGGACTTGCCGACGGAACTCCCGGGAGAATTCAAGATCGGTGCAATATTGGAAAGAGAGGAATGCGTGGATAGTTTGGTGATGAGGGCTGGATCGCCTTACAAGATGCTCGAAGATTTACCTTCCGGGAGCAGGATCGGCACGAGCAGCGTGCGGCGTACAGCACAGGTCAAAAACTATCTCAAGAATCATCACAAGGAGCTGGAGATGGTGTTTAAAGATGTGGTGAGTAGGTGTTCGAACGGCATCACACAAGACTGAGTAGTGGGCATGTATAGCGAGGAAACCTGTACGTTCCGTAGCTCGATCGCATTCTCCACCCCGAGATTTATTACTGAGATGTAGCAACACCCGCCTAAAGAAACTGGATGCAACTGGGGAGGACGATGCGTTCGATGCACTCATCCTCGCCAAGGCTGGGCTGGTGCGTCTTGGCTGGTCGCATCGCGCCACGGAAGACCTGGCACCTCCGGTCCTGTATCATGCTGTGTCTCAGGGTGCGCTGGCAGTGGAGATTCGGACGGATGCGTCGAGCGAACTATCCGAGTTGTGCGAAGCTCTGACACATCAACGGACTCAGTGGATGTGTCTCGCCGAGCGTGCAATGCTGCGTACATTGGAGGGGGGATGCAGCGTGCCAGTGGGTGTCAACACCAAACTCACTCACGTTGCAGAGGGACACGAAAGACTGAACAGCGGGGAGTTGAAAATTGAGAGCGGTGTGTTGGAGATCACTGGTTGCGTCACGTCACTCGACGGCGGGCGACAGTTTGTCAAGACACTCAGGGAGAGGGTTACGAGCATTGACGAGGCGGAAACACTTGGCAAGAGGCTGGGAGAAACGTTGCTGGATTGCGGTGCACGCGAGATCTTGGAAGAGATCAAAATCGACAGAGCAGCTCGGGCACGGGAAGCGGAAGAATCCAAAGTATAATTTGATTGTGCATACCAAAGTACAACTAGGATCCGGGTGCAAACTGTATTCTTGTAGTTCATTGTGCGACATTTAAGGAATGAATGCACAAGCAACGGCATTGAAACACAAGAAAATCGATCTGCCTCCCCACGAGCGCCTGAAAATCCCTGGAAAACAATAACGAGCAACAGGTGACTCTAAAGCAGGGAGGGATTGACATTGAAGATGTCCAACCGCACTCGACGGGGTTTATGAGGGATCGTGTTGTTTGTCCGTGTTTGTTGGCGCAACTCGATAAGCTCATATGGGTCCCGCTCTCTACTCGCAACTTGCACAAGGCTGGTCGGGTTATGGCTTCAGTTTCGTCCCGGCGTCTGCGCAAGGAGCTCAGCGAGATCCACGCCGAAGGATGTCCTTGCGGTAACACCTTCTGTCTCAACTTAGTCCATCCATTCACACCCCATGCAGGCATCAAACTACTTAGTGCAGACGACTTTGAGACCTGGTTATTCTCTATAGAGGTCTTGGGCGAAAGCCTATACCAGGCAAGTCCTCTTCGTACCCCATATTCGTAGCTAAACTTTGTCCTGTTAGGGCGAGGTCTTCAAATTAATGTTCCGCTTCGACGCAAACTACCCCATTTCCTCCCCGGCGGTCCAGTTCGTCGTAGACCAGAGCTACCAGGCGCCCATACACCCAGTAGGTCGACCATGTTCTGACCATCATGACAATGGACTGACCTGAATTCAGCACGTGTACTCTAATGGACATGTGAGCCAAAGTCGCAAACCACCCCTTATTTCCACTTTTGACTTGTCGCAGATCTGTGCCTCTATCCTCGGGACAGAGTGGTCCCCAGTGTTGAGTGTATCTGCCGTTTGTGTCACACTGCAGAGCATGTTGGCCTCGTGCAAGGTAACCTCTACCGCGACTATTCATTGATCTGTTCTCATGCACTCCCGTAGGTCAAGGAACGGTAAGTCCTGACACCTGGAGCACTTTCTGCATACCGAAAATAGCGTGGGCTTTCAAGGCCAGTAGACAACGATCGATACGTGCGGACCGCACCTGATAATCCGAAGAAGGTACGCTGCAATCCAGACTCGGAATCTTGCTGCTATTAACTTCGTTCTTGGCAGACACGCTTCCAATACCACGGTAAGACCATTTGGAGTCACCCGGCCGGGGAACCTGTCAGCTGATCGCATCTGCTTCTTCCACGATCTGTTTATACCAGATGACACGTACGTTCCCACCATTTTTACGGCGATGGTCGAGATGGACCTGACTTGCATTCTGTTTTATATAGGGTGTAAATTACGAATTCTTTAGCCATTGAACGTTTTTGCATGTACGAGCACAGATATTGTTTGTATCATTACCCAGGTAGCAAGACAATAAAGTACAATGTTAAACAATGCGTGTGCATAGATTAGGGAACGTGTGTGAGCATTGGGCGATGTAAGTTACGCCGCCCGAGCTGTCCGAGTAGACACCAAATACACCGTGAAGCTTGCTGTTATCGGCGGCCGCATGTCTTCCTTCCCAGAAGGTCTATCGTGGACACGGTAGAGGTCTTCCTGAACTAGGGCAAGAATTAATGGGATCATCGGATTCTCTTTCATTTTCTGACCTGAACTTGAAGTTTACAGCGGTTTTCAAAAGTTCGTGGAAAATGTAATTTCTTTCAAACGATCTAGTGGTCACGTGTAGATCACATGTCCAGGACCCCAAATGCAAATCAATACCTGACCAAACAAGCTGAAATGTGTTCGCTGCGGGAAGTTTTCAGTGACGCCGCCCTTGCTGCCATCCTCACATTCCATGTCCAAACGCCAGGCATCCCAGGGACTGAGGGCCTGCATTCCAATCCTTCACCATGACGGCCTATCTGTCAAGGAAATCTGTCATCAACTCGGCATCAAGAAGTCATTGGTGTACCTTGTCCTCAAACTTCACACCCAGTTTGGTGTTGTCTCAAATCTCTACAACTATTCATGTGCAGTGGGTCATCCTCGCTCTCTTAGTTCAGCCAATCTTGCCTTTCTTTCATCTCTTCTAGATCATCAAAAATGCCTCTATCTCGATGAGCTGCAGGATGAGCTGCGGCTCAAGCGTGGTGTTTGTACAACCCTTCCAACTCTGTACTGTGCCCTCTGGTGGCTTGGTGTTAGTCAAAAAGCCATTTCTGCCTGTGCATATGAACGAAATGAATTGGTATGGGCGATGTACATGAATAGGATTGCCAAAGAAGTTATGAATGCAGGTATGCTAATGTTCGTTGACGAGGCTGCAAAAGACAAGCGTACGGTTTCATGGAGATATGGATGCTCCAAAAAGGGTGTGCGCTGTGTGGTTCAGAGGCGGTTTGTCAGAGGTATGCGCTACTCGATTATTCCAGTGATCACACTGGATGGTATCATTGTATATGATATTGTGGACAGTCCTGTCGACGGTGTTACAATTTACTTCACTCTTCTTCTTTTTCTTTGTCATTCTGGACTTATCTTTCTTTTCACTCGATTACTCACCCCATTCTTGTCATCACCCATTTCTCTCGCACCTTCCACTTGTTTCGTAATCGAGTTTACATCCTCCACACTGCCTTATGCTCATTTCCGCTTCATTATGTTCCTTGTACT
>QFEI01003173.1:0-22246 GCA_003316145.1 Neoboletus magnificus | reverse complement strand
CACCGCTCTTCAAGTTGGTAGCTACGGGCTTACCTCGTCACGAATGATGCAGCAATCGTTTTCCATATGTCACTGTCCGCCAGGGTAGTGTCGCCAAAGCCCGGTGTGTCAATCAAAACGACTTCTTTCTCACCGACACTGAATCTGTTTGATGCTTGTACTTCTGAGGTGCAACTTTCTAATCCTCGCCCTACGCCCAGTGAAGACCCCGATGCTAGGTTGACAAACTGCAAGTATATCGTGAGTGAGGGGTGCGTCAGCCAGGGTAATTGATTGGCGGACCGTTGTCTTTCCACTCCCGGTAGGGCCCATAACCCTGATGCAACACTGAGAATTGCGGCGCAACAAGGATTAGGAATGGCTACATACGCAATGTAGATGGGCGGTGCACTAGTAGCTTGAGGTATGGATGGCATCGAGGTAGCCCTTGCTCGAGCCGACTCCTCGTCACCGTCCGCCAACCTCAGACTCCCATGCCTTCGCGCTCCCGTAGCGGTGGAAAAGCAGCTCGTGATCACTGAAAGAAACTGGCCCATGGTCGATCGCTAGCGGACGTTGGATGTGGGCAGAGGTGGACGTTAAGTGAGAGAATAAGGGCCCACATGACGCGTGTTAACAGCACTGCGGCCCGTCATGTCATTTGGCCCACCTTGCGTGCGCTATGCCAAGATGTTGGCGTCTTGAAGCGTGTCGTCAATGAATCAAACCCAATCGTGGTGTGAACCTCACGGTCAGTCGGAGATCCGCGAGAAGTCCCACCCCGACAACTTCATGTCGTTATACTAAAAGGCATGTGGTGTGTTTTGTCGTTGGAGGTCCCGGAACGGTATTTTTGGACACGGTGGGGGGGTGGAAAAGCTTGCTTGAGTTAGTAGACTATCAAAGTATGGGCGCAAGTACAGTCGCAAATGACCGAACGACGGGGAACACTGGCGCCTTCATTTCCGCAGTAGCCGCGTCCAGCCTGGATGATCGTTACCGAATCCAGTTACGTAAACGTGAGCATTAGCATCTGCAAAGCTCAAAAACAAGGTACTCATGCAACAACACTTTCTCAATGGCAAAAGCGACTCTAAACGGGGTAAGCGAGGCTATAGCGAGGTTGTAGACTCGTCCGTACCCTCGGTCAAGCCGGTTTGGTCCTTTAGATGTAGCAGTAACCATGCCTTCAAGTTGGTTTGCCCGGCTTCCTCCTGATGCCGTACAACCGCAAATTGCAATTTGCCTGAGGCGCTTGTCCCGTGCGTGTGGCGCGGGAAACCAAATCAGGTGGGAGGATTCCATTCCATGAAAATGTGAACAAGTGATAGGGGGTAACAGAGGGCTGGGCAGAACACCGATCAGATGGAAGCATTGGTTCCAGCACATCGAGAGCTGCGCACGCCAGGGCGTGGTGCGTCACGGCGACCATTCAAGGGTCGGCTTCCAGAATTGCAAGGAATTGACGAACTCCACGACGAGAGCTGTCGTCGACGGTCGATTGTCATACGACGAGTCAAGGCTAGCTCACCACACAACACCAACCACATGCACCCAAAGCTTGATGGCAGATGTTCCATTCAAACCTGCACTGCGATATCGAACCAGCGCAGAGGCCTCGTTGACAGCCTCGAGGCTGATCAGGGTGTACTAGAAAGTGAAAGCAACGCCTCACCCACCCGGAACTACACATGCATCCTACAGGATGGTGCATGGCGCACTCATAATGGCAATGGTAACTGGTGATAAAAGCGTCACTCCAAAGACTTCTTACCCACTCTTAGCTGTAGCCGTTTAGCATCCCTGGTGGCTAGGGCTCGCCACGGTTGTTGGTTTTAACTCACTCGGTACCCCGAATTGCGATATTGATGGCTTCTGGAAAAGAAAAGTTGAGGGTTGCGTACGCCACTTCTCGTCCTTCAATAGTGCCTTCTCTGAGCCTCCGTCCGTAGTGTCATGGGAGCGACCGGCAGCGGAAAAACAACCGTAGGTGGTCCCGCCCTACAAAACATGCGATAAATGACTGAGGAACTTTGGTCAGTTTATCAATGTCGCGAGTGAGTCAAACCTCGCTGTCAGTGATTCACTCGAGAGCTGCACAATCGACGTGGAAACATCCACATTCTTCCTCGACGGCCGGACTGTCACGTTGATCGATACCCCTGGGTTTGACGACACCATCCGAAGCGACACCGACGTTCTCAAGTCGATAACAGACCACCTCTCTGACTCGTAAGCATGCACACATTGGCTTGGCCACGGACGGATTGTCATACCTTTACATGCAGGTATAGCCAAGGGGCGAAGCTCGCTGGTGTGATATACATGCAGCGCATCACCGACAACAAGATGGGGGGTCCATCGATAAAGAATTTCCACATCCTTCGGAACATCTGTGGGGATGGAGGCCTCCGGAACGTCCTGCTTGTGACCAATATGTGGTCCGAGGTGGCTCCCGATGTCGGGGAGGCGAGAGAACGCGAGCTCAAGAGCAAGGCAAATTTTTTCAAGCCCGCGATTGACAGGGGCGCTCGGATGCTTCGCCATGATGGTTCACAAGCGTCAGCGCACGCGATCCTTCGCCACTTTGCTGGTCTAGAGCCCCCTACGTTTCAGGTCGAAGACGAAATGGTGAACCAGGGGATGGACCTCGCTCACACCACTGTCGGCGCGGCCCTTATGCGCGAATTGGAGGAACAGGCTACACGTCACACGCAAGCACTGGATGACTTGTGCCTAGGCATAGAGGCCGCAAGACTCGCAGAAGACGAGGAGATGAGGGAGATGCTCCAGGAAGAGGCTAGGAAAGCGCGAGAGAAGATAGAGCAGATGCGGTGGGACCTCGAGCGGATGGTCGCGAATTTTGCAAAGGAAAACTCCCGACTCGAGAACGAGAATCGGCGATACAGGAAGGATTTCAAGAAGCAGAAGACGGATGTTGAACACAAAGCACAGTTGTTCGAACAGGAACGTAGGGCTCGAGAACTTGCGGAGGCCGCGAAAAGGCGAGCTGAAGCCCAGCTAGCTGCCGAGCGTGAATCCCGGGAACGCGAGAAGAGGGAGGGTGAGAGGCAAGAATATGAGCGACAAGAACGGGAGAAGCGGGAGCGCGACAGCCAGGATCGCGAGAGACAAGAGAAAGAGAGGCAGGATCGAGAGAGGCAGGAGCGGGAGAGACAAGAGAAAGAGAGGAAAGAGCGTGAGAGGCAGGATCGGGAGAGGCAAGAACGCGAAAGGCAGGAGCGGGAAAAGCGGGAACGTGAGAGGAGGGAACGCGGGGAGAAGGAGCGCGAACGGCGTGAGGCAGAGGCACGTGCCAAAAAGGAGCAGGAGAAAGGCTCTAGCTGCACGATACAGTAGAGGGCACGCAATCTCGTATTGGCCAGTCTGTGGTTGCGTTATATCCCGACATCGATATGTTTATGCTGGCTCTCCAGGAATATAACTGTTTTTCTTATATCCGAGGAGGCGTCAGGACGAGGAAATGTGTCAACTAAGTTGTATTGCACCACATCACATACTACTATAACTAACTAAAAGCTACACTCTAGTCTGGTAGACCGGCTGGTCACCAGACTACTATAAAACCCCCAAGTCGACCGTCCTTGGAACTCAACGATGAACCAGCGTCATCCAAATGTCAAAAAAAGTTCCTTCACCCATCTTTCAGCCCTCTTAATCACTTCCGAAACGAAAGCTTTCATCAAAAAAAACAACTTCGTGACCTCGATAGTGCTCCTGCAGACCCTTCTCAGACCCTGGTCCAATCTCACTTGGAGTTTCTGTACTCATTTCACTACGTTACACATCCTTGGTTGTCGCGCATGGTGGTGACAACACGCTCTCAGTATTTCTCCATGTTGACGACGCGCCAACGATGACTCGTCGAGCTCGTCACGGACGCCCTCTGCGCGTCCCCCATACCACTGGGTTCTCTGCGGCACCTATCGCTGGTGAGTCCGATGGCGACCACGACCGTCGTTGGGCTGGTGTCGCTCGTGTCGTTGGTCCTGTTTTGACACAGCTACCGTCGCTTAGCGCTCACCGTCGGTATTTTTGGCGTACAACCTTGCTCTGGTCTGTGGAAACATCCTACAGTGAGTGCTTGCAAGATCCCACGACACAGCTACTGATATCATACCTACTCTCCCTTGGCCTGGGCGCATACGCTCCATGAAATCGTCAATCTCGGCGACTTATTCAGATTTACCCATGCACTCAATCTTGTCTAGTACCGTGTTCGACGGGTCAGCTTCGAAACTGTGCACATCTATTTATGACGCTTGGGTGACCCCCACGCACAACAACTGTGTTCCCTCTCTCTCGAGCAGGATATGGTCAATGGTAAACGTGAGGTCGTATCAGCGATGTAGCTGTCTGACACGAGGTGTTTGATTAGGACGGGAAACGCTGCGAGTGGTTGTTCTTTCGTAGGGGTTGGTTGTCATCAATCGTCGACATTGGTGCCCACACCTAACCGTCTGATCACAGTGGGCCAAGGTAGGTCAAGTATCGCGTCGACTCGCAGGATCTGATGCACCATTCCTCGCGCGGCTCGCAATCCTGGAATACCCAACCCTGGAAAAACTCGCTCATGTTCACTTGGGCATCGATGGACATCACGGCGCTGTGCTATCTGTCCCACATCCACAGATCAGTCATGCATTTCACATGTTCCCCAACCCTAATTCTAACCCTCGCGCTCACGCTGCCAATGTCTGCGTCACAATCGCCCAACAAACACACTACCAAATCGTTGACTTGCAATATGCCTCCCCGTGTCTGCCGTACATGTCTGAGCCCATCCTGCCCCACACTCCTATAATTTTCACATGCTTGCCATCCCGAGGCTGCCCCCATCCCCACCGGAGCGGTAGGTGCAACCGAGGGGAATGAGTTCAAGTGGGTCGTCTCGGAATCGATCGCTCAAGGCCATGTGCAGGGGTAAATTTGGGGCATGGCAACGCGATGACATCGTGTGAGGAAATGCGTTGTTTGTCGTAGTCGGACTCAATGTACGCATGCATCAATCATACAGTACATTGATGTGGTACATATTCTATAGGAGAGAAGGGGATGAGCAAGGTGAGAATGGGCTGAGCGTTGAGCAATGGACTGGTTCGCTGCTTGTTTTCTGGACCCATGGAGCGAGACACTGGACATGACGTGTGTGGTTGGTTTATCACCGCTATTCACAACCCTACCACAGTATAATGTACCTAGCAAGCGAAAAGTTGTCCGCTGTATTATTTACGAGAGGGATAATTGGTTATCTTGTTGTCTTCCATGCCCCGCATCGAGCCTGACAAACAGTTTCTCTGGTCTGTTTGCAATCCGGTCAGGGTCCGATATATAGCAAGTCGGTCAAGCGTACCGCGGCGGAAGTAGCCTTTGCGATTCGCTCCACAAAAGGCTTAACACCCTTGTTAAGAATCTGCCTTGTTCCATCTTGATCTCATCCTGGTCGCCGTAGCGGTGCCTCCCCTTCATATTACTCGTCTCATCAACATGAAGCATGCGCCTATATCGAGTTGTTCAGCGAGATCAATTTCACGCATTCCACCCCACCTTAATTCGTCAGCTGCTTCCGTGATAAGTGGAGTGGATCACTTCAACGGGCGGGCATATGCCTTTGGGCCACATGAGGACCAGGATCGGCTCAGAGACGTCGAACTACAATCCGGTGTCTTGGCATCCCCAGGAATTAGTGTCGACAACATCCAGGACGCACTGTTCCCGGATCAATGTGAGTGGATGTCATCCGCGTGTAGGGCAACTTGTACCAAATCCTGATCATGAGCCTAGGATGTATCGATAGTGCTGATCGAGCCATACGGTCGTGATCACGTCCGCACTTGGAAATAAACCAATCATGAACTTGCGATATCGCTCTCCATGCATTTGCGTTCGAGATACGAGGTCCATGATCATCCTGATACACCGTATTTACTTCGCCTCCACATCGCAGAGTAGCTGTTGTCAATAGGCCTCCCCAGACGCTTGCAGCGAATGACGCACGAAACATCCCTACGCTATGGTGGACCTTACTTAACAATAACATGGTGCTTTGGCGTGATCGTATTGGCAGCAGCTGGCTGCCTGATGCAAATATAGATCTTCCTCGCATTACGCGGCGCGTGTTGGGTCGTCTGAGAGAGTAATCTGTAAAGTGATGTGTGACCTACCTTCTCTCGCTTCTCCCGTGCCAAAAGTATGGCAGTCGACAACTTGGTCCCTGTACCATTCCTGATCTTGAATTTCTTGGATAGGCGCGGCAACGGAAGGTCGCTCCTCCGTACCTGGGATCGTCAGCTCATCATGATCGGGAAGTGCAGGTTCAGCATGGCCTTTGGACTCCGGGTATTGTGATGTGGTCCCCGGCAGCAGTTTGAGGAAGGGCAATCGGGTCTTTGCCTACACGCATCGCAACAAGAAGCCTGTGGAAGCGTATTGAGAAAAGCGCAACGCGCAAGTATCTCAGATAATTAACCTACTCACTGACGGCACGCGTGAATCAAAATCACGGTGTTCAACCAGTTCCCTCGTCTTCGCAGGCAGAAGCAAAAACCTGATACTGAAGAATGGTAGCGTCATCATCATACACATATTCGCGAGCATTAGAACATGTTCCTCTTTTACGCCAGGAAGCTGGGATGAAGACGGTGTACAAAAGTTGGGGTCCACCGTCTGCGGAGTTGCAGTTCAGAGAGCATTCGGCATGTATGCGTAGTTCATTGCATGGTATGCACGTGAATTTCACGAGCTCGGGGGGGAGCAGTCTGGGTGCGAGTTAGTGGGCTTCAATGGCATACCTGGAGTGTGCACATGGAGGGGAATGGGCGGATTGGTTGTCTTGGACGTGGCAGCAGATCCACAGAGGTCGCGAAAAGGCGGGCCGAAGCACAGCTACCTGCCGAACGTGAATCCCGGGAACGCAAGAGATTAGAGTATCAGTAACAAGATCAGAAATGGGATTGCGACGGCCAGTAACGGGGAACGAGAAGGAGCGGGAACGACCCCGCGAGGCAGAAGCACGTGCCAAAAAGGAGTAGGAGAGAACATCCAGATACATTAGGGGACACGCGATTTCACGTAGGGCCAGTCTGTGATTGTGTTATATCCCGACGTATTTTTGCTTGTTCTCCAGGAATATAAATGTTTTTCCTACCCATCCTGGAGAACCTGGAGGAGAATCAGGACGAGGAAAATATGGCATGGGGTATCGCCGACCCGCTGAGGCCTATTAACCAATTTTAAGAGTCCGACACGCACCCGCGACGACGCTCGCTCACATGCACACCCGGGCTCTGGCAGTCCACCGTGCCTGGAGCTGAAGCCTGATGGTGTATTTTGGGGACGTCTAACTTGAGCATCGTGAGTACAGGTTGGGAGTCCGCCAAGCTAAGCATACACTACCTTGCAAATTCAAGATTGGTTGGCACAGCCTACGTACTGACCTCGGGCCCATGTATGCCCGGATGGTGGTGAATATGGGAAAGTACGAGTAAAAATAACGGGTAGTATCTGCATGGGTGGGGACCCGCCACGGGTACCCGATACCTGTGCTGTTCCCTGAGTCTTGGTCCAGGACGACGAGCAAGAAATGCCTGTTGAAGGTACAAATTTTGTTTCTCCACAGTTCGTGACTGAACATCAAGCTTGACAGACGAGGATTATTACAACCAGGCACAAGATGGCCTTTTGTCCCCCAGCTCTACGGGGTACCAGGATGAGGAGCAACAAGGGGGTGGTGATGGTATGAAATTTATTTCTCCAAGCAGTTTGCAGCTGAACATCAAGCGTAACAGATGGGGACCCTCCTGCCCAGACACAACTTGGTGACCTTTCATCCTCAGACACCGCGGGCTACCAGGACAAGGACCAAGAAGTGGCTGGTGACAGTACGAAAGTTGTTTTTCCACTCGATTTGCAATTAAATATCAGGCTTAGCAGACAAGGACTCCTCCGACCAGACACAGGATGACCCTTCATCCTCGGACACTGAGAGATGCCACGACGAGGGGCAACAAGAGGCTGGTGATGGTATGAAATTTATTTCTCCGAGCAGTTTGTAGCTGAATATCAAGCGTAACAGACGGGGATTCCCCTGCCCAGACACAACTTGGTGACCTTTCATCCTCAGACACCGCAGGCTACCAGGACAAGGACCAAGAAGTGGCTGGTGACAGTACGAAATTTGTTTTTCCGCTCGATTTGCAATTAAATATCAGGCTTAGCGGACAAGGACTCCTCCGGCCAGACTCAGGATGACCCTTCATCCTCGGACACTGAGAGGTGCCACGACGAGGGGCAACAAGAGGCTGGTGATGGTATGAAATTTATTTCTCCAAACGGTTTGTAGCTGAACATCAAGCTTAACAGACGGGGACTCCCCTGCCCAGACACAACTTGGTGACCTTTCATCCTCAGACACTGTGGGGTACCAGGACAAGGACCAAGAAGTGGCTGGTGACAGTACGAAATTTGTTTTTCCACTCAAATTGCAATTAAATATCAGGCTTAGCAGACAAGGACTCCTCCGGCCAGACTCAGGATGACCCTTCATCCTCGGACACTGAGAGATGCCACGACGAGGGGCAACAAGAGGCTGGTGATGGTATGAAATTTATTTCTCCAAAACGGTTTGTAGCTGAACATCAAGCTTAACAGACGGGGACTCCCCTGCCCAGACACAACTTGGTGACCTTTCATCCTCAGACACTGTGGGGTACCAGGACAAGGACCAAGAAGTGGCTGGTGACAGTACGAAATTTGTTTTTCCGCTCGCTTTGCAATTAAATATCAGGCTTAGCGGACAAGGACTCCTCCGACCAGACTCAGGATGACCCTTCATCCTCGGACACTGAGAGGTACCACGATGTGCAGAAACAAGTGGCTGGTGATGGTACGAAATCTGTTTTTCCGTACAGTTTGCCTGAGCATCAAGCTTAACAGACGAGGACCACCCCGACCAGACACGAGATGACTTTTCATCCTCAGGCCCTGCAACACACAATGACGAGGGACGAGACGACATTTTGTCCGCAGGCTCTGCGACGTGTGAGGACAAAACGCAAGATGGCCCCTCGTTCCTAGGGTCTGCGACGCACGAGGACGAGGAGCAAGAAATAGTTCTTGAAGGTACGAATGTTGTTCCTCTGCACAATTTACGACTGAACATCGAGCTTAACAGACGACGACCTCGAGCAAGAAATTTCAAACTTCAAGAATGATGTTGATAACATCCCTAATGATCACCCCGATAAACCTGCCAGTTCGAGCAAATTTGGCAAGGCGGTCCTCATTCGTTTCAGTCGCCACAGGGAGCTAAGTGACCTTGAGGAAGCAATTTCGAGGTTCATGGATGCTGTTACCCTCACCCCTGATGATCATCCCAACAAACCTTCCCATTTGAGCACCCTCGGCAAGGCCCTCCTCACTCGTTTCGAGCACGTCGGCGAGTCGAGTGACCTCGAGCAAGCAATCTCGAGGCAAAATGACGCTATTGACCTCACCCCTGATAGTCACCCCGACAAACCCGGCTATCTGAACAATCTTGGCGCCACCTTCCACACCCGTTTCGAGTACTTCGGGGAGTCGACTGACCTCGACCAAGCAATGCTTAGGTACAAGAACGCTGCTGACCTCACCCCTAATGGCCATTCCAACAAACCTGGCTATTTGAACAACCTTGCCAATGCCCTCGCCGTTCATTCCGAGCGCCTTAAAGCGCTGAGTGACCTCACGCAAGCGATTTCGATGCAGGGGCTCGCTGTTAACCTTACTCCTGACGGTCACGCTCACAAACCTGGCTATCTTACCAACCTTGGCACTATGCTCCTCACTCGATTCGACTGTTTCGGGGAATCGAAAGACCTTGAGGATGCGATGTCTGCACACCAGGATGCGATTAACCTCACTTCCGATGGTCATCCCAACAAACCTGCCCGTTTGAGCAATCTCGGCAAGGTAGTCCTCGCTCGTTTCATTCGCCATGGGGGGTTAAATTACCTCGACCAAGCAATCTCGAAGTTTATGGAAGCTGTTGATCTCACTCCTGATAATCACCCCAACAGGCCTGAACGTTTAAATTGCCTCGGCGACTCCTTCAAGGTTCGTTTCGAACACCGCGGGGAGCCCAGTGACCTCCAACAAGCGATTTCATTTTATTCGAGTGCTGCTTGTGCCTCCACTGGCCCTATTACCTCTCGATTTCATGCATCCCAACAATGGATTTCGTGTGCGCATACTTCTGGGCACTCGTCCGAGTCTCTCCGCGGTCCTTATAAAGTTGCCCTCGACCTCCTTCCTCAACTCGCATGGGCTGGCCTCTCCGTTACAAACAACTATCGCGAACTCATGCAAGGAGCCGATCTGGTACGGGAGGCAGCAGCAACGGTTCTGGATTTGGGACACACAGAAACTGCTGTGGAGTGGCTCGAGCATGGCCGCTCAACCGTTTGGGGGGAGCTGTTTCTGTTTCGCCGCTCCTATGAAGAACTGTCACTACGCTATCCAGACCATGCCCGGAGATTTCAAGGACTGTCGGCCGCATCACACTATGCCGGTGCCAATTACGAAAGATTCGCTTCCCTTGTAGCTGAAGGCCCCGAGCTTGGCGTGGCAGAGACCTTGGGACAAGCAGCTGACAAACACTGCAAGCTCGCGGTTGAGCGAGATAAAGTTATAGAGGAGATCCGAAGGTTGCCTGGTTTCGACCGATTCCTCCTCCACCAAAAGTTCTCTCAGCTCCGTGCTTCAGCACATTCCGGACCAGTAGTCATCGTCAATGCAGCTAAGCGTCGCTGCGATGCATTGATTATTCTCGCCCAGGTGGATCATGTAATTCATGTCCCGTTTCCCAAATTCACCCTCGCGCGATCCGATGGTCTTCAGAATGCACTGAACAATTTACTTGGCGACGTTCGTGCCGTATCATGCGAAGAAAGGGAAGGTCGACGTGAGGACCGGGGAAGTGTCGATTGGGAGTCCGTCTTATCCGTCTTGTGGAAAGATCTCGTCAAACCGGTCCTAGACGCCCTGGGTCTCTCACCGGTACGTGACATCATGTTACATGAACTTATGGCTGATTCATTCGTCTACGTCTCCGAACAGACTCCAGCTGAGGACTTGTCACGCATTTTTTGGTGTCCAACCGGGCCATTCGCGTCTCTTCCTTTCCATGCGGCTGGTCTCTATGGAGCCCAGTATTCGGAACCCGGGCACAAAGTATTCGATTTCGTCGTTTCGTCATACATCCCTGCGCTCAGCATTCTTGCGCCTTCGCACAAGCCAGATGACACATATAGCAATGATCTCCGCCTCCTCACCGTCCGTCAGCCAGCCTCAGACGGCCAGTTTCCACTTCCAGGCGTGGATACCGAGTTGCAAAACATCAAGGCGGTAGTACAGAACTCTCCTGCTACGGGAACTACCCTCCTGGAGCCCTCTTCCGGAACGGTTGAGGAGGTAATTGAGCTGATGAAGGAAGCGGATTGGGTCCATTTTTCATGCCATGGGATCCAAGATGACACAAACCCGACTGACAGTGGACTGTGTCTCGCTGATCAGCGCCGCTTGAAACTGTCTGACATCGTTGCGTTGTCGCTTCCCCGTGGTGGGCTCGCCTTTCTCTCCGCATGTCAGACTGCGACGGGCGACAAGATTCTCTCCGACGAGGCAATCCACATCTCTTCAGGAATGCTGTTTGCGGGGTATAGAGGAGTCGTCGGTACAATGTGGTCAATCAAGGACAGCCTTGCGCCTGATGTGGCAAGGGACGTCTACTACCAGCTGTTTCAGGACGTGCCCACGCCGGATTACCGGAAGGCTGCACGAGCGCTGCATGTTGCTATTGAACGCCTTCGAGACAGGAGAGCGTCATTTGAGGAGTGGCTTCCGTTCATCCATGTAGGTTTTTGAACGTTCTGGCGTGGTGTACGATCCATGTGTCTTTGACTGTATCGAATACCTCGTCGTTTACAATGAACATGATATTGGGGTGAAGGTTGTGAGAGCCAATGCGACAGGGATACTCGACGCAAATCTAGACGATTTTGAGCTCTTAGGCTAGTTTCGGCTGTACCGCACAGGAACGAGTAAACGTTGGTGGGAACCCAAAAAGGTCCTTACTTCTAGCGCGGCGCTAGAGTCCCACGCACTGAGGGAAACTTTGTAATTTGAAGCAGCGGATGTACAAAACGGTGAACTGTACGGATAACTCCTACGCAAGAAACGCAGACATTGCAGGCAGGAATCCTCTAGAGTGCTATAAAACCCCCAAGTCGACCGTCCTCAGGACTCGACGACGAACCAGCATCATCTAATTGTCAAAAAAAAAACGTTCCTAGTGGTATGAAACACACCAAAAACTCATGACATCCCAACTGCGTCGATTTACTCGCTTTCGATGCCTTCTTCCTCCTCGGCGAGGAGCCTTTCAACTTCCAACGCAGCCATACAACCAGTGCCTGCACTCGTGATCGCTTGTCTGTACCGTTTGTCCTGGACATCACCTGCTGCAAAGACACCCTTGACGCTAGTCTGTGTTGTGCCGGGTACGGTGACGATGTAGCCGTCCTCATCTGTCTGCAGTTGACTACGGACAAGTGCGGTAGCGGGCTCGTGCCCAATGGCGTAAAAGAGACCATTGACGGGAAGGTCTTTTTGTTCGCCTGTGAGCACGTTCTTGACGCGGAGATTGTTGAGAAGGTCGCCGTCTCCCTGGCACTCGGTAGCAAGCGTGTTCCAAAGAATAGTCTACACAATGGGGAAAGAGAGGCGGACCAACCAACGCCTGCTCAGTGACACAGTTTACGATGAATCTGGACCAAGTATACGCACGATTTTGGGATTGTTCATCAAACGTTTAGCCATGATTTTGGATGCACGGAGTTCCCCTCTGCGCACCAGGACATAGACATGGGAGCCGTACTTTGTAAGGTCTATGAAGGAAAATAAGACCAAGGAATTGCCAAAACGTAACATTTTCCGCTTACAGGTCGCTTCCTCCGCCGCAGAGTCTCCGCCCCCTATGACGGCGAGGGGTTTGTTCCTATCAGATCAATCGTGTGAGCATCCGATTCGCGGAATTTCCCCATGTACAATAAAGTTCACCTGAAGATCGGAACGGCACCGTCACAGACGGCACAGGCACTGATTCCGCTTTGCCAGTACATTTCTTCACCCTTGAGTCCGAGGCGTTTCGCGCTCGCACCAGTTGCGATGATAACGGCGTCCGTCGTCTCAGGTTCCTCGCCTTCGTGACCTTCGCGCCAGTACCGGAACGGGCGAGCGGATAAGTCGATCTTGCACACGGTTTCTGTGATGACCTGCGTTCCAAATCGTATCGATTGTTCACGGAATTTATCCATCAACTCGGGGCCCATGATTCCGGTGGGGAAACCAGGATAGTTCTCGACTAGAGTGGAAAACGCGTAAGGGAACAAGAACAAGTGAGGTTGAGATGATGTGGCAAAGCACGCACTTTCAGTCGTCGTGGTGAGCTGACCACCAGCTGCAAAACCGTTTGCCATAAAACCCTCGAAGAGAACAGGGTTGAGATTGGCGCGAGCGAGGTAGACAGCGGCTGTGTGCCCAGCTGGACCAGAGCCGATAATGACCTAAACATGGCCACGTACAAAAGTAAACCAACATTCTCTAGTACGAGTTCGCGCATTGCGAGGAGGGGACGTACAACTTTAGAGTGCATTTTCGTGCTTCTGTGCACAGTTCCGTTTGTGAAAGGTGCCATGTGGCTCAGGTCTCGAGATTGGGATAGGTCTTGCTTGAGGGTGAGTGCGGATGCGGAAGCTGCTGGAAATGAGGAGACCCGGAGGCCTTTTATGAGTGTGCGAGTGCGTGAAAACAGGATGGCGAAAGCAGAGATCAGTCAAACTGATTCAGCAAATGGAAATCGGATGAATATGAGTCACGTGAGTATAATGTACAAATGTGGTCACGGGACCACGGGCAAATTGGTCATACAGGGCGAGTAGGCGAGCCCGAGAAGCCAGCAGTCGGCGTTGGAACGCGGAAAGTTCTACCCAGAGCAGCGGTATGGAGGAGAATATCTGAGAGAGAACTCGTCCGATCTCGCCATGTCAAGCAACTGTGGGGCTGAAACAACGCGCCAATTTTGACCTTGCCCCCCTGCTATTGGATGTCTCGTGCCCATCAAACGGTAGAAATCGGTCCTATCGGCCCCGGAAGGTTGCGTGGGAACCCCTGGCCTCGTTCTCATTGGATCATATGAACCAATCGTCGTATCGCCCAGTTATCGCCGCACTTTAAACGAATGTGTGGCTTGGCAAATGCGTCGCTTTGTTGAGGTGAGTACTAGACTTCTCTATAATGCATAGCATTGGGAGTAACAAGCGTTGATGCACCGCAAAATCTATGCATTATCAGAGCGCATTTCAGTTGGGAGGGGGCTCAAGTGCAGATAGGCGACGCGGTGCATGAAAAGTTTATTGTATCCCCCTGGATGTTCCCCACGGGCCACGGTCGGGTACCCGAGCCTAACTGAATTTCCCCATGATCGCAAGGTTGGTTCCCGTCCTCATGGAGGTCTTCCAATGACAACCCTTTGATCTGGACCTGGCATACACACACCGCCCATCAATCACGTGAATGCCAAGATAAATGACTTTGGCGAAAAAGGTTTGCATCGAAACCGTCATACCTTGTGTACGAATATGGATTGTAAGATCTCACGGCAGTTGACGCTCCGCGTCGCATCAATCCCCCTCGTTGGATTTCCAGCATGCACTTTCAGCAATCATAGACACGAACTGGCTGAGACGAGACTCACGGTTCCAAACGATCCATAATGATAGCCATAACCAAGTTCGCCAGTGTTCCACAGTGAGGTATGGCCCACTCGACATGATGGTAATTTTCCCCATGAAGAGCAGCTCCTCTTACAGATCGATCATGTAATCCACCGAACTCGGATAGTAGCCTCTAGTTAATCTGTAGACCACAATGAGGATCGACAGTATTGCTTACCTGGCAGTACATAGGGTATGAGGGGACGAGAAGTAAATACGATCCTGAACGTCAGGTGTTGGATGGTATCAGAGATGTATCCTTGGATTAGAGATAGCGATAGGGTTTGTTCGGCGCGCGCGCTCTATAATGACCTGGTCAGCACACTCCCATTACAAAAACACAACCTCTTATTGGCAGATGGAAACATGGAGGCAATCGATGCTCCGAGAATCAACGCATCAAACTCACGATCAAATGCACGGAAACATCTGAGTCACAGATGGTCGATTGGTCCGCTCGGTATCCACGTCTACTAGTAGAGCTTTGTAAAGTTGGAAATCGAAAAAGGTCCTGTCGGATGTCTCAGGCCAAGATAAACCCTAACCCCAAAACGGGTGCAATCTAACCCGAAACCCACGCCAAGTTGCTTCTTCCCACCCAACGTGGTCCTCATACTCACGTAGAAGTGCCTCCTTTCTCGCCTCCCACTGGCAGGTAACCATGGAGTACGACAGAAAATCTGCTGTGTCGTCTTTCTACGGTGCACGCAGGTCAATAGATCCCCTCAACGACATACACGCTCAAACAAGTCCGAGTAACAACCTCCCTCGGGGAGCAGCCCGGCCTCGAGCAGAGTCTCAGTCCTCTTTCTACGCTGACCGTCAATCTCGCACATCGAATGATCTGCTCAATGCTCAGTCCGCAGGGTACAATGCTTCGTCCTTTTTTGCCGCAGGCAGACAAGAACCATTGAAAGGCGGTCGTGACGAAGAAGAAGAAGCGGGAAATCCGGAAAGCTGGGACGTCTTTGCGGATTTCAACAACGCAGGTCCGAAGTATAGCACTACGTTTGGTATCGGACAGCATCAGGAACCTGCGTAAGTGGTCGACTCTTGCTGTATTTGTATATGTGCGTTCATGCTGTACTTGGGAAAAAAACAACAGTTATCACCAGTTACCACCCACAATGCCTATCACTGCGAGCAAAGTGGAAGGCATCGATAATGATAGTACACTTACGCCTGTTGAACTCGTCACTGTCCCTGCTCTTGGACCTGAGTGGGAGCGTTCAGAAATGAAACAGATGACGAAATCAGGCAGGAGGGAGATCAAGAGCGACGAACGTCGTGCAAAGTGGAAGGCTTGGAACCGAGGGGAGATAGGTCTTTGCGGCACCAAATGGTTCACCAAGAAATTCCTTGTGTTCTTCATTTTTACCTGGTGTGCAATGTCAGTGTCCATTTTTCCCGTCTTATCGTTGGTTTGGCACTTATGCCGTCGCTGGATGGTCTCACAATGACAGTATCGCCATCGTACTCGCCATTACTATCCCTCGCGTACCGGGAATCTCATTTAACAGCACTTCGCCATTGGTCGCTGCGACAGGCAGCTTCAATTCATCAATACCCACGGAATTCTCACGTTCCCCAGCCAACTTTTCCTTCCCTGCCATTGCCGAATTCCAAGTCGACACGAGTAGCAATATCATTCCTCTCACATTCAACAATATCGAGGCTCAGGTATGGTATCCCTCCAGCGGTTTCCAAATTGGCTCGGGTGCTTTTGGAAAAGCGACGCTTCCTGCGCATTCATACCCAATCATTCAAGTCCCACTCAACTTTTCCTATATCGCGCCAAATGATACGGATCCTACCTGGGTAGCGTGGTATAATGCATGCAAAAACCCAGGGACGTACACGAATGGAGTCCGGCCGGGTGAGTTTTACTCTTGTTCCGCTGCGTGTAGACCTAATGTATACGGGTGTCGGATCGTGATGCTTAGGTGTAACTTTCGAGGTCATTTTGACGATGGACATTCAAGGTCTGCCTTCGACGAGTATGGCGTCCGCGCAGATAGATGCTGCAGCATGCCCAATCGAGCTGTCCATAAACAGTGCCTAGCCTAGCAAGCATTCTCTTGAATCGTCACTCATATATCACCTCCCTCTCTCTGGATACTTATCTCTGGCTCTTTATTGTGCTAACCCCGAATCTGCGTTCTGTGGACATATCCTTTTCTTAATGCAAATCCATACCAGTATTTGCGAGGCGCGTTTGATGGGTTTCTCGGCATGGACTCGTTGCATATGAGCACATTTGGCTATTTTTTTTACCCGGATAGTTTGGTTCTTGGTCCACCTTCGTTTACGAGTATTGACTGTCGATAGATGATCGACGCGCTTCGCTCTCACTCTCTCGCACATTCCTTTACGTATGGCTTGCTGGTATTCTATCTCGTCATTTTTTCTCTCTGTCCTGTAAAGAACACGTCGTAATGAACTGCGTGCAGTAATACTTTGTGCGATAATTCTCTTGAGGGGTTGAGTGAGCGTTGGCAGAGGTTAGATTCGCGGTGAGTAACTGTAAGATCCGATCCATGCTAATGTACATAATTGAGTTAATCGAAAGCGACGAAAGCTACAACACATTCTACAGGCAATGCAGGACTGTCCCTAGATAACGTAGACCTTCTTGCTGCGGGATATAAATGCAGAGATTGTCACTTTCTATCCAAAAATTCTATCCATACCAGGATCGTATCGTCCTTGTCCATGGGTATCAAATCAACGCGAAAGCGGTGTCATGAGAACAAGGAAGAAAAAAAAAAGAAACGTCGCGCGTGCTGAGGGTAAAATACATAATCGGAAGTAAAAAGTGCGAAAGGATGCTTCCTCATAAATATGGCGTTAAGTGTCGTCGTCGTCGTCGTCATCCTCAACGTGGGATGTGAGATCCGGAGTCAAAGGTATAAGCATTAAGCTTCGACCACGGCCCTCGGAAGGGGGTGCGGGTGCTGCGGAGGGTGTTGCAGTCCCTCTGCATATGGGGGAGGACTCGGTCCTCCGTATGCGGGGAGGTAGGGAAGGTTGTGATCGCAGTACTGGATCGCGTGTTCCGTGTTAGTGTGCGTGGAGAAGACTGGAGACTCCACGTGCTCAATCCGAGGTCGTGGACGGGACCGAGATCCATTCATATGACGGTTGTGATGATGGGGATGACGACGCGTGTTGAGGGAAGAGAGTGGGATGTCTTCGAGTTCAGACGCACGGTTGGGAGCGTCAATACATGTCCACGGTCGTGATCGTGGTTGTGGCAAGGTCGAAGGAACGCCTTGCGGCCGATGGACACAGGGGAGCCGGGATATGAAGCAGAATACCAGGATGAGCACGACGAAGCACACTGGGTGTCGTTGTCGGGGACTTATCACTCCAGAGACCAATACGCAAGAGAGATGACGATACCCACCCAAACCGATTACGATTCCGAGGATTGTGTTTGGCTGCATGGTCCCGTTCGATGACGCATTGTTTGGCTGAAACGTGGGCGCCGGCGCCGACGTGGTTGGAATTGGAATTGCTGCATGGATGGAAACCGCACTGGAAGACGTCGCGGTGGGACCTGGCTCATAGGTGGGGGCGGGAGGAATGGACAATACAGCCATCACATGTGGAGGAGGAGTAAGGGGCTGCGGGAGGGGAGAAACCGCACGGACTGAAATAATCCGCTCTTATAATCACAGGCAGGGGTTAAACGCCCGGCGCTACGTAGCACCGTTTACGCCGAAAAAAGTTTATTTAAAACGTCGGATGGGGCATTGCTGAGATGACGCGTTGCTAAAAGATGCTCTATCGCATGTGGGTAGCTTTTTGGCAGAGGCTCGAAGTCCATGGGCTTGCTGGACCCAGCGCGCTGTGGGGCGAACCCGCAACGGTCTGGAGATTATTAATCGTGGAGCAGATGAAAGTGTCAGGGCTGGGAACGAAGAAGGCGGTGTACCAGATGCGGTTCGGATGGTCAAGGCTATACATACTCGATAAGTTAATTCCAGCCTCTACTAGTGTTGTTTACCACAAATTTGTGAGGCTGTCCATGGGCCTGCTCAGAAATTCTTTCAAACGACACTGTGACAATCAGAACATTCTCCAAGAATGTCAATGCCGTTCCACGCCCTAGCTCTACGTCTCGTCCCTTGGGTAGAGGTACGTTTTGCGCAGTGCGGAAGGCCGTGGCTTTGACCCCCGGTGCCTAGTGAGTCCGAAAGGTCGCATCCATTCATCCGTTCCTGTTATGCAAAGCCGATTGGAACGCATTTAACCCCCTCGTGGATTGGTTCGACGTCACACACGTGCGTTATGAACTCAAGTTCCGTTATCTCCCTGAACTCAGAGACGGACGCCATAACTGTGCATTTTGTTCGCAGGTGACTGATGTTTTGGTGCAGCGCTGTAGCGTAGGCGCTGAGAGCGCTACAGTTCCGTCATGCTCCGGTTGACAGGTGGTTTCTGATACGAAAACGGGGTTCGTCAACTTCCCGACTACACTCATGCATACTGCAGCTAGCACATACAACGCCACACTGACGCCGTCGTGCGCCCACAATGCGACGACAGTGACACAGTCCCATCCCGGACTCAATAACGTTGCAGGGACTTGTCAATCTCCACAAGAGGTCATGTCAATAACGCTTATACTCGGATTTTCCATCGCCCTGATAGTCTAAATTAGAAGGCATGGCAGGACCGTACGTCAGTTGCGCTTAATCATTATATCTCCGGGAACCTTGTGGTTTAGGAGACTAATGACCAGGGTTCTGATTTGGCGTTTCAAACCGGAGAGCGACCACGGGCATGTCCCTGTGCTGGATTGTGCGCTTGCGACGTGTTGGTCCTTGCGTTCCCCTGTCAGTGCACAGGGCTATTGACTGGAGAGGATCCAAGCACATACCCGTGCGTGGAGGGTGAACCGGACGATGGGCTGATCGTGGCCAAAACCTGGTCGCTAAAAAAGCGAGCACCACTGGAAGAGCTAAGGAAAGAGCTATCCTGGACAAACCGAACCACTCACCCATTCCAATAGCGACGGCGATGATGCGGGCGGAACCTCCACCAAGGAACGAGGTGCATAGGCGAGAAATGGGAGTCATGTCGTGAAAGAGAAAGCTGCAACGCAAGTGATATATAGCCTGAAGGGGGTCAGCTTCTGGGACTGCAGCTGTTGCACGAACGTGTGTGCCATATAAACGATACAGCCCCCGAAACCGGTCCCGGAAGAGCTCCATCGTTGTGGGACACCACAATGATATGATACAGTAATTGGCCCCGGCCTGCAAGAGAACCACATCGCCGTCGCAGGTCAAGTTGAGAATGGCTATACCCGCCCGGGATGAATGGTGGTGAGGCTGATCTTCAATTACGTCTCGCTGCAATGGCTGGTCGGGGGCGATAAACCTTCAGTTATCAGATCGTTGGTGGTCGGCTGTTACCGTGCTACAAAGCTCCCCTGACACAGTAAGTGTTCCATTCCGCAGTAAGAAGACGCGGGGCTGTCGATCTGGACCTTGTACGGGTTTATCGCATCATACAGGGCTATATGGCGGACGTGGAGTTGCCGCGCATCATTCTGGCCGGTTTGACTGATTTTTGCTTCTCAGCCGCTGCAGCATGTCCGGAAAGATGGGCATCTTATGTTGTTGTATTGCCACGATGATGTCCTCGATGGACCCCGGACGAAGGCGAGTGCACCTTTCTGGTTATCCACGGTAGCATACGGATCCCCGCCGACGAGACCTATGTTCACAGGAAGTGGAATGTGTGCTGTTCCAGGGCGAGAGAAAGCATACCACACGGCTATATGGCGGACATGATGTTGCCAGACATCACACGACCATCATTTTTGGCCTGTCTGGTTGTTTCTTTTGGCTTCTCAGAACTTGGCAGAAGCATGCCTGGATAGGATGAAACGTAATTTTGGCAGAAGATGGGCGTTGGATCGCCACGACGGCGTCCTTGATGCGAACGAAACGGCATCTTTTTAGTGGGTATCGATGGTAGCAGGTGGATCTTCCCGAGGAGACCTATGTACACAGGAAATGGTCTGCATGCTGTCCCGGAGCGGACGACGTAAGAGAAAACTAGCACGTACACGCGTCGTCTCATGGATCGCAGTGCTGACTCCGCTGACTGAATTGATTATGTCTGTCTGCTTTCGGATTCATGGGTAAATTGAGCAAGCATGGGCGCTCCAGCCTGTCATCGATGTCTGTTTCTTCCCTATGGCTCGTGATGGAGTACACTTGCCGAACGTTATCTCTGAACTTTGAAGTGGCCCTGGAGTATGGTGCGATAACAGATTGACAGGTGACAGGTGACCTACAACGGACGGAGCGCCAAGCGGTGCCCTCTAATTCGGTGTCGGCCGCGATGGGCCCTGGTAAGCAGGCGGGAACAACGTGTTTTTGCCAACACGGAAGAGGGATCCATCTTCGGACGGCGACAGGGGTAAAATCACAGGACAATTATGAAGCACATGCCCATCATGATCGCAACTTGCGATGTTCCCCGGAGCGGAACATTCAAAATAAGCATCCTTGTGTAAGGTCGAAAACTTCTTTTTCGAGAACCTTGGATAGGCCCATCGAATCTGCTTATTGTTCCCTCCCTTTTCGTTATATGGTTATGTGATGGGACTGATACGGTTCCCCCACCCAGGGAACACCCCATCTTCCACGCTCTCATTAAACACGGCATAAGTGCCCCTTTATCACCCTTCCGAATTCTATAGTGGACAATGTCTGTCGGAAGGACCATGAACGGCAGCTACATAATTTAGATGACCACGGTCATATCGCTGTTAGCGGGGGGGAACAAAGGTAACGCATCGTTCAAACCCACCTTGAATACCCCGAGATGATGACCTCCATTATCCACCGCACCCGCCGGACTCAACTTACCGTTGGTCTCGGTAACCGCCCCGAGCGGCGTCACGGTCGTGGGTCCAGTCGATCCGAATGCTGTACCGGTCGCCCGACGTAAAGGGGGTTTGAACAGGAGATTGGGTCCGTGGTTTCTCACTTTGAGGCGGTGTGCGTCGGCGACGGGCAATCATCCTTGAGATCAGCAAAGGGGAAACGTACGGGGAAGAGAAAAAAAAGGAATCCGCGGAACGGGCCTTAGGGTGTCGATCGAAACTACTCCATTTACCAGGCTGAATCGCAAACCCGTTACTACCGTCGTTACGCCCGATCCACACGGTCTGATACTCGATTCATGTTCAAGGGAAGCCGATCGTCCGCACGAATGGACATATGGAAGACGGTCGGGCCTGCTGTCCGCGATGCTGTGGTTGTCATACCTCCGAGCAATGAGGTCGGTGTGGCGGATTCCATTATGGCTGCGGCGGATTCCCACCGGGAATGAGGATGGGGGTGTCGCCAATAGCGATCGTCATCGGGGGATCGGAAGCGGCACAATGGACATTTCAAGATATGCGTTCCATG
>QFEI01003151.1:4879-15879 GCA_003316145.1 Neoboletus magnificus | reverse complement strand
GTCTCAGTCACAAAGAAGGGTCCCGGAAATACCGCCGACATCATTATCTGTGCGTATGCACTCCTCGACCACGGTCTGACTAGTTCTAGCCCCTCCGACACCGATACTGTCGATCCACGCGCCTTACTTTGGTATTTCTTTCGGAAACCTGGTCTATATGTAACTGACAATGATTCTCTAGATCTAATTTAACTGTCCATACAGCGGAGCGAGTCCAAGTCACCACCACTGCCAGGTGCTTTGCCCGCTACGTCCTAATCCCCTGCTGTGCTGCCAGGCCCCATTGGTATCCACCTCCGCTTTTTGCCCCCTTTTTGCATTCTCGACTCCTTTAATTACCTCTCTTGTACCTAACGAATTTCTCCAATGGACGATATGACTCTTCTTGAGTCGCTTTTTCTACTTTTTCTGATTGAGACATCCCACCCCAAGTGCGAAAAGGGCAACAGAATTGTCGCACAAGTCGGATCCAAGAAAACGAGTGGCCTTGGGCCACTTGGGCAACCTTGCGCCTCAATGGCACAAAGTGCCGCAGAAGTCCCGAAATTTTATGGATAAGGCCGGATAAGGCCGTGAACAAATTGCTGATGTAGTCTTTGAATCACCCTAGTTTGTCCAGCCAGCTACCAACCAGTTACTTTAGGAATCCAAAACTTACTAGGACTGTGACCGCTTCTACATATTGGTCGGATACGACCTCAGTGGCTGGCGAACACCGTGCGATCCCGCTAGCTTCCCGCAGCCCTTTTCTCATCAAAGGGCTCCGAATAGGCCTCAGGCTTGGTTATAAAAAGGTCTGCTCATAGACCTCAAGTTTGAACGCTAATCATCACTCTCCGAATCCCGCGAGACGACTATGTTCGACTTCAAGGTCTGGTTTGGTGCGTCGTATCATTGCTGTTGTTCGACATAGCGAGATACTCATTCTACGCTACAGTAACTGGTACCTCGTCTGGTTTCGGTCGGGCCATGACCGAGTATCTGCTCAAGATCGGAAACAAAGTTGTCGCCACGCTCCGCAAACCCGAAGCTCGCCGATCCGACAGCACGCTATCCCCCCAACCAGCTTCTCGTCATCAAAGTGGACGTGACCAACAACGTCGATATCGTTTCAGCCTTTGCAAAGGCTGAGGAGGTCTTTGGCAGAATTGACGTTGTGTTCAATAACGCGGGTATCGGCATCTCGGGTGAAGTCGAGTCCTTGGACGAGGCAGACGCTCGGGACATGTTTGATGTCAACTTCTGGGGTGCGGCTTGCGTGACCAGGGAAGCTGTACGGTTCTTCCGGGAGGTCAATAAGCCTATCGGGGGTAGACTGCTACAGGTCTCCTCCGGATTAGGCATCGTAGGGGGTGCGGCGTGTGGATTTTATAGTGCATCGTGAGTATAATTCAGTGTGTCCATCCTAGTAGGCGCTGATGTTCTCGAAACAGAAAGTTTGGTAAGCCACCGACGATCGATTGTTTCTTAGAGCACAGCTCAGTCAGTTATCGCTAGCTTTAGAAGGTCTTACTGAATGTCTTGCAGACGAACTCAACCCAGCGTGGAATTCGTATCTACTTCTCATTCACGTTGGTCGAGTCTAATTTCGGTGCAAATTTTGATCTCAAGGTTACGATCCTCGAACCCGGCCCGTACCGCACCGAGATCTCGGAGAGCAACTATCGCACTGCACCTCAGCACCCTGCGTGTGCAAATCCGACCCTCCGCGGTTCGCAGATGCGCAAGTTGCTTGCCGCGACAGAGCTGTTTGATGGCGACGTCACGAAAGCTGCGATTGTGATCGAGAAGTTCTCCCATATCGATGATGTGCCAATACGGTTGCCGTTACACAGGATGGTTGTGGCAGCTTTGAGGGATAAGTCAAAGGGTCTGTTAGAGGTCGCGGATAAGCATGAGAGTTGGACTAAGGGTCTCTATCATGACAACTGATGGACGAAGTGATGGTTATGCAGTAATCCTTGTTGAAGTTCCACTTCCTTGGTCATTAGGACCCAACACCTTGGTTGACACGCATATCGTTCGCTTCCCAGATACAACTGGCCTTGTTGGTGCGTAGGAACCTCTTATAGTGTGTATTCCACCATACGAACGGAAGGGCACATCAAACTAGATCTTGATGCCAGATACGATTGCTTCTCGTTGTGCGGTTAATAAAGTTGCGACTGGCCTGTGGCAACAATCCACGAATACCATTAGACAGGGTCGCACAACTCTAAAAAAGATCTCATCGATGCAACAAGATAGCATGTTTACACGGTCTTCACAAAGTAGGCACATAACACGGGATGTCTCGTGTGACAGCCCAGCTTAACCTCCGCAATCGAGCTTGCCGGTGACACATGGTTAGTTGATATTCGGACATGATATAGTTACATGAATTATAAGTACCCTTCCGATATCACGGCGATTCAGCTTCAATTGACTTGAGTACCCTCACCAATCTCTCCTTTCTCAGCGGTATCCAAAGGGTATCTCCGCCTCCGCCGCCTCCGCCAGCAAGGATCAAGCCGTGGTCCTTAAATTCGCCCAGCAAAGCCCTCAAAGCCGTGTCGCTCGTTGCGACGAAATGCTCTCTTGCGAGGGAGAATAGTGCATCATGGTTGAGTCCGAACTGCGCCATGTCAGTAAGAGCCGACGCGTCGGAGCCCGTGGCTGCACCTGAGGCAGCTTCGGCGTTTGCGAGCTGTCTAGTGCCGAGAAGAACAAATAATTTCTTGGCCTTGGACGTGACGGCAGCAAGGACGTGAGCGACCGCGGTCTCTGTGAGCGGTGCACCAGCCCCCGCAGTAGCTGCAGTTGCAAGGGCCGAGCGAGCACCAGTGGAGGCATATGATGCACCAGCGATTGAAGAACGGTCTGCAAATGAGAGCTCTGTGTCGTAGGGCACGAGAGTGGTCAGGTCATGCCAAAGAAAGGCATATCCACGCCTCGGGGAGGCGGCGAGTCTGTCCACGGAGGGGGGGGACGCAGTGGTATCCTCAGGCTGAACCTTGCGTGCGAGGAGCTCGGAGGCAGACCAGAGGAGAGGAGCGCCGAGTCTGTCCACGGATGCAGCGAGGTGGATGTTGGGAGAGAGGGCAAGGAGAGAGAGCGCGTTTTTCATCTTTTGGGCCCGCATGGGTGGAGCATCGATGTTGTGTACGACGAGATATAGGCGACGCGTGCGCGGCGCGTCGGGGGTGGAGAAGAAGGAGTAAATACGACGTATCTGCGCGTCCATGCCGATGGTGGCAGCGTTGGCTAGGCCGGGGACGCGCTCTATGGAGGCAAGCACGTCTTTGAGAACGGTATTAGGGTGGTAGCCGTTTACGACGACAACATGGCCACGGTGAGCGAGCTCTTTGGACGCGAAGTCGTTGAGGACAGCGCGCTTTGAACCGAGACCGTAGAAGACGAGGTTAAAGCCCTGGTCGAGCTCGTGGGCGTAGCGGCGGAACGCAGTACGGACGTTATGGTGGCCGGACCAATGCGTGGTGGGCCTGGCATCGGCAATGCGGGCATCGTAGGCAGCGATGGTGTCGTTGTACTCCTGCTGGGTGAGTGGGAGGACGCGTGCAGAGAAGACATTAGCGGAGGTGCGGGCGCGAGATGCGGCGTGGAAAAAGTAAGCGTCGAAGGCGGCGCGGAGGTGCGACGTGTCGGCGTCGTTGACGACGTCGAGCAAATGGGTCTGGTCGTTGTCGGAGACGTCGCTGTCGGTGTCCATGAGGCAATTAATTAATTAGTTTAATTAATTAATATTGACACGATCGATAAGACGCGTTGATAAAAAAGAGGGAGGCGTCTCTCTCTCTTCCATCTCATCCGCTGCTGAAATGGCACCAGTCGGAAAGCTCTACTCGGTCCCTCAAAATCGCCAGACCAAAGTCGTGCGTACCATGACACGTATATGCTCAATGCCTTCCTCATATGGCGCAGATCAAGAGCGTCGCTGCCCTTGGCGGCGTCGAGGTCGAAATCGTCACTGACTACAAGCATTTTGAGGACAACAAGAAGCCTGACTTTCTCGCAAAGTTCCCTCACGGAAAGATTCCCGCTCTCGAGGCTCCGAATGGTTTCAACCTCACCGAGGGTACTGCGATTGCCCGCTACGGTGCGTCTTTTCATCCCCTTAACCACAGATCGCTCGATGCGATCGGGAAAGACGAAACCCATTTACTCAGTTATCCCTGTCTTAACTTGTAATGTCGATTCATGACGCACTCCGACCCTACTCAACTCTTCTATCACCTACTCTGATCGTAAACTAATGCCATCCTCACAGTTGCAACCCTGTCGCCAAACGCGAACCTCCTAGGTACATCCCTAGAGGAGCGAGCGCTCGTTGAACAATGGGTTCATTTTGCCGAATCCGAGATCGACATCTCATCACAGCTAGCCAACCAGTTACTTAAGGGCATTCTCGTGTACAACAAGGCTGTACGTCCTATCTTTCCCCATGTTGCCGGTCTCACATCTTCACAGATCCACAACACCCTCATCGACAACCAAATTCGGGCTCTCAACACCCTCGAGGCACACCTTTTGACACGCACCTATGTCGTTAGCGAGCGCATCACTCTTGCTGACATTACCATCGCTTCTGCCGTTTTCCGTGCCGTCGGCCTCACCATTGATGCCGCAGCCCGTTCGAAACTCGTCAACACCATCCGCCATCTGGAAACGATTGTCAACCAACCCAAGTTGAAGGACATCTTCGGTGAGGTTGTATATGTCGAAAAAGCAGTCCAATATGTCCCTCCCAAGAAGGAGACAAAACCCGCACCTGTCCCTGCTGCACCAAAGGAAAAGAAGGAGAAGGAAAAACCAAAGAAGGAGGAAGATGACGACGATGACGGCAACCTCGTCCCAGAGGAACCAAAGGCCAAGAATCCCCTCGATCTCCTCCCAAAATCATCCTTCAACCTGGAGGATTGGAAACGTGCATACTCCAACAAGGACACTCGTGGACCTGACGGTGCTCTCGAGTGGTTCTACGCCAAGTACGTCCCTGCGCTGGCTTCTCGCCTTAGATTTCGTTGAGTATCATGCGAACAGCTTCGACAAGGAAGGTTTCTCAGTCTGGCGAGTCGACTTCAAGTACAACGAGGAGCTCACCCTCGTCTTTATGTCCTCCAACCAAATTGGAGGCTTCTTCAACCGCCTTGAAGCTTCACGTAAATACCTTTTCGGCTCCGTGGGTGTCCTTGGCGAGAACAGCGCATCTCTCATCTCGGGTGTATTGATCCTCCGGGGTCAGGATGTCAAGGCTGCTGTTGATTGCGCGCCTGATTGGGAGAGCTACGACTACAAGAAGTTGGATCTGGAAAACGGGGACGACAAGAAGTTCTTCGAGAGTGCTCTTGCTTGGGATTTGGAGATCGATGGCAAGGCCTGGAAGGATGGCAAGAATGTGAGTCGCGTGCATCCTTGTGTTCAGCGCTCAGACATTGACATCCCTTTTAGTTCAAGTAAATGAAAACATAATTAGACTAGATACGTGTAGGCTTTCTGTGCTGTTGTCATGCCCAAGTTACGTTTTTTTCTCTACACGGTCAGATCGTCAACAGAAATGATGCTTGTATCACTTTGATCGCACGATGTAGATCTGCTCGACTTTCGATCCTCAGGGCCAGACCTAAAAAATTGCAGTTATCCGTACTCAACTACTTTAAGCTACTTTTACAGAAATAGATGTTTAATCATTGATCGATTGATCCGGGGCCAGTCCCTCGGAAGGGTGGATTTATACCCACCCACTACTGACTGTTCCGTTCAGATGTAAAAGTGTTCTTACCCGCAATTAGGTTTTGATCGAAGCCACAATCATATGTAAGGCAAGTGTCCTGTGCGTGTTGCCCGCATCTTGCCTCCCTAACCGATTCCAACTTGTAGCTTAGGGGTGCCATCAGGTACTATGATGGTTGATAACGTTGGCCTACGACTATGTCAGCAGCAGCTACCCGTAATCCAGTCTCCCCGGATTGTCACCTAGACTTGAGCCAGTGACTCTTTCGTGTGAGGGCCCCTTCACGTAGCTCTTGGGTGTGCAGGTGGATGACGATTCGGTGTCTAGCAATGGCCAGTGATTGAGTGCCCACGCCACAAGTGACCCTCCTGCGAAAACGCCGATCCGGATCTGATTTGTTTTCTTGCTACTGTCCCTTGGTATGTTGGGGTTGTATATTTATACATGTTAGAATGCTCTTCTGGAGCCCAGCTTTGCTACGGGCTCCCTTATCCAACTTTAAAAAATACGGTGGCTTTTCAGGTTCACCGACGTCAACTTCGCTGATACGTCACTGGCAGGTATGTACACTACTTTCCTGTTCGGCATCGTTTGATCTCGTCTCTCCGGTGATATGACGGCGCAAGGCCCTAAGAGGTTGAAAATGCATTCGACAGCGTTTACAATGTTCTTTAGCGGCAGGCAATGAGTGCCGAGGTGTGATCCAAGGCTCGGGTTGTCAAGACACCGGGACACACACGTCAAACGGCCCCCCCCCAAACAACCCAGGTCGTCGGTAAGGGTATAAGGGGAAAGACTCTAGGTGGTTGCTAAATCTATCTTCCTTGCCTTCGCCACTCTTCCAGCCTTTTCACTTGGTTAATAGCATCGTCGAATCCATGCTACGTACACTTATCCCCTTGGCCTTCGTCGGTGTTGCTTTGACTAGTCCCACCGGGTTGCTCGAGTCTCGAGTCCCTGGTGGTCCCAGTACTATATCCTGTTTATCTCTTCGGAACAGTTGCAACGCAGCTACCGTCGACCTCAGCAACTTCTACAGCTACGTTTCGTGCATAATGCTTACGACGTGCTCGTCGGATGTCGATAACCCCGCGCAGACCTTGCAAACAAGTGGCGCTCCTGCCAGCCAACCTCGTCTTACCGAAGAGGTGGGTTTCATTCACAGACTAGCCCATAATCACTAAATGTTCCAGGGATTTCCAGACCTTCTACTCCATGTCTGATGGAAACCCATACATGACTCAGCAAAATTATATCGACGCCTACTATGGTACAATCTCGCAGACACCCAATGGTACCTACCCTCACAGGTAGATTCTTGAAAATCACGTTTTACCATTGTATGTACTGAATCAATTCAAGCGTTACCTGGATCATAGAACAGTGGCAATCCATCGCTGCATGGACTGGCTTCTGTGACACGCTGAATATTCCTTACAGTAACTTTGCAGTAAGAATTGTGGGTACTAATCTGAAGGGGCGCATAGCTAACTTGTTCTCCAGGACTGGCTGGAATATTCCTCTGTTCCTGGGGTCTGCCCTGCCGTATCATCCTGTCAACCAACCAACGTTAAACCTTGTGTCCCGCAGCCTATCACCGACAATGGGTCGTGCTACGAAATGGTGAGGCAATGCCAACTTTGGGTCATCAATGGCCTCTTCCAGAACGAGTTCTGTGTCCTCGCGAGCTTTTGCTATGCGTGGAGCAACACGGATGTCCTTCTCCTGGACGAGTACCCGTCATACCTCCCGATTCCCACTACCTCCCAGCAAGCCAGGCTCTCTGAGGGTGTATTCTATAACATGACTGGCGGCGCACCAACAATGTCTCAGCAGAATGCTATCGATGCGTACTACGGAGCATTGGTGTGTCACCCAAATTTGTTCATTGGCTATCCTTCTTTTAATCAAAAAAACTAATTCAAGACTGGCACGTGGACGTCTCTGGGTGGACCCTTTGGAGCGTACACACCTGTGAAGACGGAAAACAACGGTCCATATCCTACTTCGTGCGTGATTGTGTACTTTTCAGGAATACACAGTTGGAACTGACCCGATATCTTGTCAGAGCTCAATACGTGACCGATTTCTGGGCAATTATTAGTGCGTGGACCGGGTTCTGTGACACGCGTGAAATTCCATACTCAAACCTTGCCGACTATCTCTCATATGCTGCGGGAGGCAATTATCACCCAACTTGTTGATCGGCTCACATACTGTCATTTGAAATGATGTCGATTGAGTGACTCCAATCCAATTCATCACAGGAATATAGTCATTAATGTTCGTTGTTCGGATGTGAATTCGCGCGTTGTATGGTTTTTCAAGAGATCTGTTCATTGGTACATGTAGCTTGGTGTAGAATGACCATCAATTTATAGCTCAACGTGGAATTACGTAAGGCGAATCGTCTCCGCGCATGTCCTTGAAGCTGTCTTCCACCATGGGCTAGACAGCGACTAGCATTGAGCACGGTCCCCGACGGCGCCGGATTCTCAAACCACTGCTGGTGAGTCGAATCTAACATAACTGTCAGCGCGAGTCAGCACCAAGCATCCGTAGGGCTCCTATACCCTACTTTGCACCATACCTTCTCGAATCCTCCTCGAATCCTCCAGATCGATGATGTGCATGCCTTATTTCCACTTTACAATACCTCCACCGCCGATTGCGTCTGACCTTCTTGTCCAGGAAGCGACAAACGGAGAACCTGTCAGCAATCACCTCTCATTGATAGACCAGTGCATAGTTTCATCGATGGTGAGACTGATCACAAACATACCACACCCTCACTCTGCGTCATGGATATATGTACGACGATCTTCTACTTTGGGTGCGAATCAATCCGAGTGGCTCACGCTATGCTAACTATCCTTTGCAACTTTGACAAGCGAAGCTTTATTTACCAAAAGTATATCGTCTTGTTGCCGTGGGTACGGGTTAGAGCGTTTCCGCGTACACGGCCCGCCGTGTCGTGAGGCCACCGGGAATGGTCAGTTGATCCAAAGAATGGACTTGTACCATTGTTGATATCGCTTACTGGTGGATGGGAGGCTGTCCGACATGGTCACTGGGTCGACAAGGTCATTCTAAACAGCCCTTGGATACCAGATACCCCGTTTCTAGACAGATGGAAGATCGATTGCGTTGCACATGACGAGAAGCCCCATGTCTCCGAGGGTCATAATGACGTCTACGCGCTCGGGAAGGAAAGGGATGAGATCTTGTTTCCAAGGTACATGATATCATCTTTGCGGTTCGAATGTGCTCAATAAATTTTGCAGATTTGATGATTCAGATAGCCCATGGATAGAGTAGCAACTGATAAAAGCTCGAGATGTACAACTGGAACGAATGGGGACATGGCATTCTCCCAAAGCTGAAGCGGGCAGAAGACTATGTCCGCAAAAAGATTTCTAACCAGACAGGGTTACACCGTTCTCATGTTATCGGACTAGGCTTGAAGGCATCCACGGATATGCGACATGGCCCTCCTGGCAAGAAGGACCATGTGTCCTCCCCCAGGGCCCTGTCATGTCGCGGATTTCCAAGTGCTTCACCCTCTCCAGTCAGTGTTGCACCAGACCTCTCGCCTGAAAAGGTGTGTATCTCTTCTGACTCGCACTTTGTCAACCCTCCTTCCATCCACCCATCAATTGACCTTCAAAAAGAACATCAACTTCCCATCATATCTATCTATAACTCCAAGTTTCTGGGACCGCAGTTTCTACGGGATTTTTTTTTTCCATTTCCACCATCTGCGCTGTATAGCACAATGGCGATAGCGAGATTGCTACTTGTCTTCATCGCGGCGGTCGCCCAACAGCATGCGTTCACGGCGCCAAACGTCCGACCCCCCTCCCAGGAACTACGTGAACAACAGGGCACAGAACGCGCGATACCCTTTGTCGTTGCAGTCATCACGGTACGTATCTGAGTCGCCTTCTGAAGCTATGTATGCTGATTTGACCCTACCTATCTTCTGAATGTAGACTCTGATATGGTCCTGGGCATTCCTCGAAGGCTCGGTCCTCTTCGCACTGAGCGGCTATTGTCCGCCCGCCCTCGCCCGCCCTCTCCTCCAGACCCTCTTCGCCACTTCCCTCGCCTCAGATCCCTCCACGTCCCTCACGTCTCTCGCCTCCCTCACTCCAACCTTCCTTGCTGGCACCCTTCTCACCCTTGTGGGGACCCTCTTCCGTGCGCACTGCTTCCACATGCTCGGTCCGCGCTTCACCTTTGAACTCAGCATCCGCCCCTCTCATGCGCTCGTCACCAAGGGCGTGTACGGGATCATACGGCACCCAAGTTATACGGCGGCCTTGGTGGTCGTGGTGGGGTGGTTACTCTGTGCGTTCGATCGGCAGGGGTCAGTTGTGGCTGTGTGCGTGGGATTAGTTCAGACGTTCAGTGGGAATGGAAGTCGAGATGTAGATGGGGATGGGAGTGGGAACGCGATGACAGGCGCACTGGGGTGCGTATGGGTGACATTCTTTGGCATGATGTACCTGGTGGTACACAAGCGGATGAACAGGGAGGATTTGATGCTCGAAAAGAGCTTTGGGGAGGAGTGGCGGGCGTGGGCGAAGAGGGTACCTTATCGTTTGGTCCCTGGTGCATATTGAGTGGTTTCCGGCGTCGAAAGGAGACACGATCTCGGATGGGTGACACTGTCATCCTTTGAGGCAAGCATTCTCCGGCCGTCAGCGCTTCAGCCGGGGCGTTCTGGGCTGTGAAGTAAATTTAAAAGCAATTGGAGGTAGATTGTACGTACTACTACTATGGATCAAGTCAACAGTGTCACCATATGTGAATCCATTTTGCTCGTTTTTGCTACTGGGAATTAGTGTTAAACGGTATTGATTTGTAGTCTACAGGGCACTTGAAAAATCGTTGTACAGTTGGTTTCCAGCCAGCCTTAATAATATGTCATGTCTAATAGGACTTCTGTAACTGAATGGTAGCTTTCGTGGATCCTATAGATATGGAAAATTGCGCATCAAGACGTATCTCCAGCCGCCATCCGTTGAAAACGCTTGAAATGAAGCAACTGGTCCGAATCAGTTAAGATATGTGTTAGATCCGCTGTCGCATGCTGATCTCGTTCAGTATGGCGTCACAGGGGCATATCTTCGCACCGAGTTGCGCGTGCCTCAGTATGTTGTACCGCCGGTGTAAGTGCCACGGCCCGTTACAAAACTCTATGTATCAAATAGGATCACTCCACTGCTACGCCACCGCTTAGCGACTACGTTTCCAACCCCCCCCT
>QFEI01003133.1:0-14344 GCA_003316145.1 Neoboletus magnificus | reverse complement strand
CTAGGCAATCACAAGTCAACTAGGAGAAGAATGAAGAGGTGAACACTAATGTGCTCTCGAGTGGAACTCTAGGGGAAAATCCAAGAGAACTAGACTGGAGGTTATCCGTCTAGCCCTTGTGGTTTATATACTACTCTACTGTATGTACATGTTTGTATCTAATCTATAGATACGCATTTGTATATAGTCATGCCCTACACCCTAACGGTCAGGGGTTACCTTCGTGAGAGCCATCAAGGCGGAGATTAAGTATAGCCTTCAAGGCTGTGAGGAATGGAAGAGAAGAAACGGAAATTAAAAGGGCTGTGAGGCATAGCCTTGCACAGGACAGAAATGAAAAGAAGTCGTGCACAGCACGGAGATGAACGTGAGAATAATATGACTATAAAAGGATTAATTAAGGCACCAAGTTGGTGATGAGTCTCTAAGGACGTAGCCTTAGTGTTTAAAGTCAGAGGACGTGAGTCTTGACTGTATGAAGGTGAAACTAATAGATAAGATGAATGATTAGATTAGATGATCAGTCACATGATCAGATAAGATAAGATAAAAGAGGAAAAGAAAACGACTAAGTCTTGCAAAAACCTTGTGACGGTAGGACCGTAACACCCCCCCCTATAAGACAAGCAGCATCTTATCCGTTACTGTGGGAACATCTGCCAGATCTGGTACCTCCTCAACCTTGCATATTTCGGAAGGAACCTAAAAAGGAGATGAAGCAGGAATCCGCTCCTCCACCTTCCATTCCTACTAGACCCAATACTCCAGAGTCTAGACCAACTTGGATGCGATCACCATCCCCTCCACCTGTTCCGCCTGGACCTACAATGACAGGTCGGCAAACACATGAACTGGAATCTTATGGTGATCAGAGTGCTCCTGAATTCTGTCAACCACCAGCTGGTTGATACCTACAAAGGCATCATTCACGACCACCTACTTTTATTGAGAGACCACATGCACCGGTATCCAGGCATCCTGTCCCCGATTTGCCAGAACCAGATATTCCATGGCACTCACTCCATGTCCATACTTCAAGGATTATCCCAGACAACACATACAGAGACCACACTCCAGTTGAGATTGAATGTGATCTTATGTTGGGTACGCCGACGCCTTTGGTCCAACCGCAAGCTGGACAACAGGAGGATGTCCCTGTTACACTCAGTCCGTGGTTAGGCTGTGAACATAGACCTTCGATGAAGAGGGAGAGTTCAACGTGTGGAATTAGAGACTCTAGGTTGAGCGTCAACAAGGGAGGTTCCACTTGGTACAACAGACAAGGACGGTCGCCAAGGAGATTCCTTAGTCGATGGAGACGAGGGATCGCAAGGGAGGAAGTCCTGAAGTGATAGTAAAGGAAGTTGAGAGCAAGAAGGTCGTTGAGCGACGTTCAGGCTTTTACAGAGTCCAAGAGGTTGTATACAGGTAGAAAAGGTAAGATCTAGCTTGTAGTACATGGTATCGATGTTGAATTTAAATAAGACTCAAAGTACTTTAGGGTAGGTGTGGACAAACGTAGGAAATGAAGCAGAAATGAAATGAGGCTATGTGGAGAATGTAAAGCTGATTATGAAGCAAGTGGAAAGATACGAGGGGAGTGTGTGATGACAAGAATGGAGTGAGTAATCAGCATAAAGGAAAGTAAGTCTGTTAAAGTGTACCAAAAAGAGAGAGGAAGAAAGAAAATGTAACAGTCCCTTAAGAACAAATTCACCTTTGGACAAAATGTATTCTCAATCCTGGGTTGCCTCAGTTATTGGCCCTGCTTTATGCCATGCCACTGGGGTTCCCAATCAGTATTGGAATGTTCTTGCACTACCCGAGAAGGAGCAGAAGCTGTGGAGAACTGCGATGGACGACAAGATGACCTCCTTGACAGACTGAAATGTCTGGGAACTTGTCAACCTACCAGCTGATTGTGTACCCATTAAAGGAAGGTGGGTATTTGCTAAAAAGCCTAACGGGCATCACAAGGCCCGCTTTGTGGCAAAAGGATTTACACAGATATATGGAATCGATTACGAAGAAATCTTTTCTCTGGTTGTGTGTTTTGAGACTATACAACTTTTATTGTCAGTCACCGCGCTCGAGGATTGGGACCTCGAAGCTCTCAATGTCAAGATGGCCTTCTTATTTGGCAACCTTGACAAAGAACTTTATATGGAGCAATCAGAAGACTTCGTAAAGCCAGGAGTTTCCACGAGGAAAGTTTGTCAACTGTGGAAGGCCATTTATGGTCTGAAGCAGGCTGCCCTATAATGGAATAGGGCCCTCCACCGTTCCCTTGTGGAGATGGGGTACCAGAGATCTTTATCCGATCCTGGACTTTATATCCATTTTAAGGGTGACATGATCGTTGTCCTTATCATCTATGTTGACAATGCACTGTTCATGGGAAACTCGAGGATGTACCTTCTGAACAAGAAGGTGCAATTCATGAAGAGATGGGAATCAAAGGACCTTGGAGAAGCAACCGAATACCTTGGCATGCAGATCAGCAGAGATCGCAGGAGCTGGTGTCTCGTTCTCCACCAGCATCGTTACATGGAGAAGATTATTGTGTGATTTGGCTTGGAGAATGCCAAATCTGCATACACGCCACTGCCTTCTGGATATAATCCAGTGCCCATGTCTTCGGACTCTCCCTCTGTATCTGCCTCTCGAAAGACCCACTACAAGTCACTCATTGGGTCTCTCCTGTACACCATGCTCGGCACTCATCCAGATATCTCTTTTGCAGTATCCAAGATGAGTCAATACCTAGCCAATCCATCTGAAGTGCATATTAGAAATGCCAAATACATCTTGCGGTACCTTCAGTACATGAAGGACTTCCAGATCACCTTCGATGGAGGAACCTGCACGGGGTTCTTGGCTTATTCTGACTCGGACTGGGCTGGAGATTCTGAGGCTCGCCGATCTACCTCTGGCTATGTGATATTCCTAGCAGATGGCATAGTTTCATGGCTTAGTCGCCACCAAAAGCTGGTGACTCTTTCTTCTACAAAGGCAGAATACATCGCTATGGCAGAACTTGCCAAGCAGATTTCTTGGATCAAATCTTTACTCGGGGAAATTGGTATCCAAGTTCCACCGGTTGATGTCATTTGTGACAATCAAGGTGCCATGTTCCTTGCTTCCAACCCTGCTCAAGAAGGACACACAAAGCACATTCCTATCTGGTATCATTATATCTGGGAATGTGTTCAGGAAGGGAAGCTTCGGTTGTACTATATGCCAACAAAGGACCAGGTCACTGACATCTTTACCAAGAATCTTGCATGACAGCGGTTTGAGCTTTTATGCTCACAACTTGCCATGTCCTCCCATTCATCAACATGAAAAGCGAGGAGGGTGTTGAAACATTGAGTTTCCACTCTTCATATTGATTATGTTAGACTGATATTATATGGTAGTGACTTAACCATAATTTGGTATTCCAGTTATGGTCTTATCCTTTACCAGGGTCTAGAAGCACATTCTAGACCTCTCATCTCTTATTTATGATGTCACTATGATGTCATATTCTATTCTTATCTCAGATGAGTCATACTGAGTCATACTGACTCCTTATCTATGATGTCACCTTCTTTATGACATCATAGCCTATTTATATCTTCAGATCAGTAAACTATTTGATATGCTTACTGATACTCTTTTATGCCATTGGACGATAGGTCCATGCTCAGTCAGCCATTTCATATGCTGACTGATTCTTCTTCTATTATTAGCTTATGGCTCAGTCATCATTTCAAATGCTGACTGATACCTTACAGATAAGCTCTATTAATAGTTCTCTTATCTTACATACCCCATTAAGGTTTAAGACTCAGCTTAAACCTTAATCATTACATGTATATAAGAACCAGCATATCTGGTCTGTACTATAACAAATTGCACTTCTTTCATCACTACCATCACTAGTCTCTTGTAGCTGGATCTCCACTACCAAGACCCTACTATCTGGTTGTCCAACATCTCTCTCTGTAACCACAAGTAAGCCCCACCTCTGACCTTGCTTGTGGGACTTTTTCTTCTGCATCTTCCTGTTGCCTGCTCGACGAGAGTTTGTTCAGAGGACGTGCTCCTTGCACATTTCTCATCTCGTTAGCAGGATCTATTTAAGAATTTGCTATAGTTGAAATGAGGATTGGCGATCACTCTGAACAAATTGCCATGGCTATGTCAAAACTCAGCACACATCCGATATTCCTTGGACATGACTGGCTAAAGAAACATAATCCCATTATCAACTGGTGCCTGAACACCCTTGAATTCACATGCAATGGAGAACATGTGCCTGGACTTATGGCATGTGAAAACAATGAGGAAGACAAAGAACCAGAAAGACTGTTTGCGATAGATCCTGACTATATCAGAAATCTATCCACTGATATCATGATAGCTCAAGCTGGAAAGAAACATGAGAAAACCTTCGATAATGTTGTTCCTGAAGCTTACCATGAATACAAAGATGTCTTCACCAAAGAAGTCTTTGATGAACTTCCTCCAAGATGGCCATGGGATCACACCATAGAACTGCTCCCCAGTAATCATAAAGTTGACTGCAAAACTTACAACCTCACTGCAGCCAAACAAGTAGAACTTGGTGTGTTCCTTGAGGAGAACCTCAAGACTGGTTGCATAAGACCCTCGAAATCCCCTTTTGCCTCCACCTTCTTCTTCATTAAAAAGAAAGATGGCAAACTTCGTCCTGTTCAGGATTACCGAAGACTCAATGACATCACTGTTAAAAATCGGTATCCACTACCCCTTATCTCCAAGTTGATCGACAAGCTAAAAAACACCCGATATTACTCCAAATTAGACATCAGATGGGGTTATAACAACATAAGGATGAAAAAAGGAGATGAATGGAAAGCGGCATTCTTGATAAACAGAGGCTTATTTGAGCCTTTGGTCATGTTCTTCGGTTTGACCAATTCCCCAGCTACATTCCAGACCATGATGAATCATATCTTTCAAGATCTCATAAATAAAGAAAAAGTAGTTGTTTATATGGATGACATTATGATCTTTACGAAAACGCTTGAGGAACATTGCGAAGTCATAAAAGCCGTGTTACAAGTACTGAGGGAAAATCAACTCACCCTCAAACTGTTGGAAATCAGGCAAGCATGCACACAGCCACAAATGAAGCGCATATCAGTGACCCTCGATGTGTATGGTATTCTTAAGCTTTCCATTCCTCACTATATGACATGGTATATTCTCTAGTTGACCTTTGTGCATTTTTACACTTTACCATACTTGATACTCATCTTGTTCTCACTTAGAACTCCTCAGGTATAAGTACTTGATGGTTTTTGTCCTGTCACCTCAGTCTGTTGGCCTGTAGTGCAACATGACTGAGGTTAGCACTCTTGATACAATATCTATGACATATTCTGATCTACTGTACATAGTTCTGATTCCTAGTCCCATGCGTGTCCAATCGAGTCTGTTTCATCTCATAGGTTATGAGCCTTGCTTCCCTAAGCATGACATCGTCACTCCCATTCACCTTCAATATCCTGCCCTCAAATGTCCCAAAGCTCGAAGTCAACGGGTCAAATTGGGTGATCTTTACCTTCCAATTCCAGATGGCTGTTGATGCAAAGGAGCTATGGGAGTACCTAGAAGGGAGTACCACAAAGCCCACATTATCACCCTCACCTACGGATGAAGAAAGGGCAGTGCTGAAGCAGTGGGAAAAGAACGAGAAAACCATGAAGAACCTGCTAACCCAGCAAGTACCTGACTCAACCACTCTACGCATTTACTCATATAAGACTGTGGCCGAGATGTGGAAAGAGGTTAGCAGAGAGTACACGGAGAAGGGTGCATACGCCCAGACCGACTTACATACTGAGTTCCTCAAATCAAGACTACCTAGAGGAGGTGATGTGCGCCAATTCCTGGATGGCCTGCGAACAAAGAAGAAGGAATTATTAGCGGTCGGTGTCACGATCAATGACAAAGATTACCGCTCCACTATTATCAAATCCCTCCCTAATTCTCTTGCCAACTTTGCCTCGATTCACCTTGGAGCAGCGCAGCTGTACAACACCTCCAAATCAATGTCACCTGATACCTTGAGCTCTATCATTGCCGAAGAAGCCAATTGTCAGAAGGCATGATATGCCAAGCATCAGACCAAAGATGGAAAGGAAAAGGACATAGCTCTGTCGGCCACAGATGACTCATCCCAATGCGGACACAGACGAGGATTAGGTGGTGGCAGTGCAGGCCAGAGAGAGTGCCTGTGCTGGATCTGCCGGTCGAACAAGCACCTATCTCACTTTCATAATCAGAAAGACAAGGAGAATGAAAAAGAAAAAGAAAAACCATCCTCGTCTTCCACGAAGGAAACAGCAAACATTGTTGAGGTCTCTGATTCAAACAATGGAGTCTTTGGGGTATTCAACCCTAACAGCGATGACAATGACAATATGCCTGGACTGTTGTCCACTGAACCATCTGATGACAAAACAAACAGCCTAAGCAGTGACGACACTGACAAGAATGATTGGTTCTCAGCGACCAACGAAGACGACCTGTCAGATGACGAGGTCACACATGACGAAACGGAGATGGAAGCCACTCACCATGAGGAGGCTGAGGTGTCTATGGATGTTGGTGATGAACTATGCGTCCTCCATTGAACAAAGCTGTATAACTCCAGGTTGACACATCATATCTCTCCGTACCGAGATCAATTCAAAAGCATCCGAAATATCCTGCTGAATTCACTCACTGCTGCAAACCAGCAGCCCTTTCATGCCACTGGAGTTGGTGACCTGATCATTGAGGTCCCAAATGGCTACGATGCCTCACAGCTATGTCTCACTGAGGTCCTATTCTCACCCAAGTGGGATATACGTTAGTATCAGTTGGCTGACTTGATGAGCTTGGCCTGTCAACCATATTTGCAAATGGATTCTGCACAATCAGAGAGTCAGATGGAGAGACAATTGGGCGAATCCCACATACCTTGAAAGGATTGTATCGCATCATCCGTGAAAATGACTTGGCACATGCTGTCACCAAATCCATGACCGTTATGGAGTTGCACTGGCATTTCAGCCACAAAGTCAAAAAATCACAAGGGAACCATACCTTTTGTGAGTCCTGCATATATGCAAAGGCAATGAGGAAGCCTATTGCCAAAGAAAGGCAGGGGGAGCGTGCCCATGCCATCGGAGACCTTGTTTGGTCAGATGTGTGGGGACTGGCACCAATTGAAATGCTGCAAAGAAAACAGTACTATGTCAGCTTCACAGACAACCACAGCCGATTAACCTACCTTTACATGCTGTGCCAAAAGAGCAAGACATTCAGTGCATATTGCATCTTTGAAGCCTGGTTCGATTGTCAGCTATCGGCCAAAGTCAAACTCCTCCACTCAGACCAGGGAGGCGAGTACCAAGGAAAAGATTTCGTACTTCACCTTGAACAACAGGGTACCATGCAGCAGTTCACAGCACCAGACACCCTGCAACATAATGGTGTCACAGAGCAGCTCAACCACACGATCCTGGAATGAGTGCGAGTGCTACTCCATGCAAGTGGCCTACCAAAGTTCCTGTGGGGTGAGGCGGCATGACACATTATCTGGCTGAAGAATAGAACACCCACCAAAGTCCTTGATGGGAAGACCCCATATGAAGTCAGCTTCAGCTGCAAACCAGACCTGTTGAAAGTCCATGAGTGGGGATCAAATGTGTTCATTCAAACACAGGCGATCAGCAAGCTGGATTGGCAGGCCAATCAGGTCAAGTGGATGGGTATAGATGATCAAACAGACAATGCTTACCATGTATACTGGCCATCCAAATGGACTGTTACTGTTGAGCAGAATGTCTACTGGAATCCAGCACTGTGTGTTGTCGAGAGGGAGGGAGAAACTGGCATATTGATAAGTGACACCATGCTGACAGGCAGTGCCACACCTAATCACGTCATAAAGTCAGCAGGCACGTCCACCCCAGCGCCACCATCCCACGCCACCGTGCCACACTGCCCTTATCACTCTCCATCGCTCATACTCAGCCAGCAGCCACCCTTCCATCATGACCAAAGCAAACACGCCAGCCAAGTCAGTGGGTACATGACATACTTACTGATCACAGCACTGACACAGCACCACCCTGCGGCATCCAGCTGCCTACCACTATCCCAGAGACACGCGAACCCGCTGAATCCCCCACTGTGTTTGAGGGGAAGCACTCACCCGATAAAGCCATCACTGTCATGCCATACCACAAAGATGAGGTAGAGCTCACCCTCAGCCTTCAGGAGACCACAACCGAGGCTGAAACCCTCGAGCTGACCTCCATTGCCGACACAAAATGCTGATCAGACTGGCCCCAATGGGAGCAAGGCGTGCATGAGGAGCTCGCCACACCCCAAAAGGCCGGAACGTGGGAGCTAGTTGACCCACCATCCAGCACAAACATCATCAGCTCCAAATGGGTCTTTCAGGCCAAAAAGGATGCAACTGGTACTATTGTATGGTACAAAGCACAGCTCATTGCACAAGGCTTTTCACAGGTACCTGGAGTAGATTACTTTGATACATATGCCCCCATCGCCAAGCTCGCGTCGATCCGAGCAGTATTGGCCCTCACAGCACATTACAACATGGAACTGTACCAAGTCGACATAAAGTGTGCATACCTTAATGGAGAACTTGCCGCTAACAAATGGATCTACATGCACCAACCACCTGGCTATGCTGACCTGAGCCATCTGTACATGGCCTGCCTCTAGCACAAAACCCTCTACAAATTGAAGCAAAGTGGCTGGCGCTGGTACCAGAAGTTAGTTAAGATTCTAGTCATGCAAATGGGATTCAAGCAATGTTAGGTTGACCAAGCCGTCTTCATCAAATGATCGGGCAAGTCCCTCATCATAATTGTTGTCCACATTGACGATTGCACCATCACCACTACCCTGCTTACCCTCATTGTTGCCATTAAAGTGGAGCTAAGCAAGAACGTCGAAGTGATGGATTTGGGGGAACTACACTGGTTGCTAGGTATTGAGATCACCCGAAACAGAGACAAGTGGACGCTCTCACTCTCACAAAAATCCTATCTAGATTCAATTATCCACTGTTTCAATTTTGACAAGCTGAAGCCAGTTTCATCGCCTATGGAGCCACAAATCAAACTGCACAGCAACCAATCACCCTCGACCAGCACCACACCCCATACCACATAGCCATTGGTTCCCTCATGTATGCTGCACTCAGAATGTGCCTGGATATCTCGTACGCCGTCACCACCATTTCCTGCTTCAGCAGCAACTCCAGTATGCCACATTGGAAGGCTGTCCAGTGAGTCTACAGGTATCTCATTGGAATGAAAGACCTATGGCTAACATATGGAGAGGTCAAGAGAGAGTTAATCAGCTACACGGATGCCGATGGTAGCATGGCCGAGGACTGTAAGGCTATCTTGGACTATGCTTTCCTCATTGACAGCAGCACCATTTTGTGGAGTTCCAAGAAACAAGAGATTGTTTCACTCTCCACCACTGAGAGCAAGTATGTTGCTGCCACTCATGCTGCAAAGGAAGCCCTATGGCTCTGCTCTCTCCTCAATGAAATCTCCTTGCCATATCTGACCCTGCTCACACTTTTCTCAGACAATCAATCCGTGATTGTGCTTGTGAAGGACCATCAGTACCACCCACGTACCAAACACATAGACATTCATTTGCATTTTGTTACGATTCACTTCACTTCACTTCCTCTTCTCTGTCATTCCGGACTAATTTTTCTTTTCGCTCAATTACTCACCCCATTCTCATCATCACCCTTTTTTCTCACACCTTCCACTTGCTTCGTAATTGAGCTTATATCCTCCACACCGCCTTGTATTCATTTCCGCTTCATTATCTTTCTGATACTCACACTTGCCCTAAATTACCTCGAGTAGTACTTAAACTTGATGTCGATACCTTGTACTGTAAGCTAGATCTTACTTTCCTTCCTGTATACAAACTCCTTCTCTCGTCTCGAAACCTCGAAAGGCCTGAGCGCTGTTCAACAGCCTTTCCCTACTCCTGATCCTTGACTTGTCATTTTGGGACTTCCTTCCCTCACAACCCTTCGTCTCCATCGTCTGAGGAATCCCCTTGACAACCGTCCTTGTCCGTTGCACCAAGAGGAATCCCCCCTTGTCGACGTTCGACTCAGAACCCTTGACCCCACTTGTTAAGCCTGTCCTCTGTCTATTGAAAGTCTATGTTCGCTGCCTAACCATGGACCGAGCGTAACACATTTTATTCGTTGGGTTGTAGATGACAACAAGCTTCATTTAATCTTTTGTTCTACAGCCGATATGGTTGCTGAAGTCTTCACCAAAGCCCTGCCCTCGCCAAAGGTCAAGCATTTCACCTCTGAACTTGGACTGCACACAGCTTGAGGGGGAGTGTTGGAAATCGGGCAAGTACACGCGCAGCCACAAATGGAGTGCGTATCAGCAACCCTCGATGTGTTCAGTATTCTTAAGCTTTCCATTCCTCACTATATTACGCGATATATTCTCCAGTTGACCCTTGTGCATTTTTACACTTTACCATACTTGATACTCACCTTGTTCTCACTTAGAACTCCTCAGGTATAAGTACTCGACAGTTTTTGTCCTGTCACCTCAATCTGTTGGCCTATAGCGCAACATGACTGAGGTTAGCACTCTTGATACAATATCTACGACATATTCTGATCCACCGTATGTAGTTCTGATTCCTAGGTAAATACCCTAGTCTGTTGGCCCATAGCACAATACAACTGAGTTCTGATTCCTAGTCCTGTGCATGCCCGATCAAGTCCGTTTCATCTCACACAAACATACAAAATGTAATTTCAAAACCCAAGAGACCGAATACCTTGGTCTACTAGTCTCTGAAAACCAAGTCCAAATGGACCCTGGAAAAGTCAAAGGAGTGACCAATTGGCCCATACCAAAAAGTCGCAAGGAACTCCATGCTTTCCTCGGTTTTCTCAACTTCTACCAGCATTTCATTAAAGGATTCACTGCCACTGCCAGACCACTCAATTCCCTTACATCCAAAAAAGTCCCCTTTGAGTGGTCACAAGATTGCCAAATAGCATTTGAGAAGCTAAAAAAAAGATTACTATGACACTGGCACTTCACATGCCAAATAATGAAGATCCTTTCCACATTGAAACTGACAGATCGGGTATTGGGATCAGAGCAATCCTATTTCAACAACAAGAAGGCCGTTGGCATCTTATTGCCTACATCTCTTGCTCACTAGCTGATGCTGAACGCAACTACCACACAGCTGACCTTGAAATGGCTGCAATCATCTTCACACGCAAGAAATGGCATCAATATCTCCTAGATGCTATTCACCCTTTCACAATCCTAACACATTACAAAAACCTTGAGTACTATACAAAACCCCAAGATCTAAGCTGACGACAAGCTTGCTGGAATCAGTTTCTCCAGGAGTATCACTATATGATTCAACATCATCCTGGAAAAACAAATCCAGCTGATCCTCTGTCCTGAAGACCAGACTTTGAAAAGGGGGTAGAGTCAAATACTCAAGTACAAGTCCTTTCTCCTTCCGTATTTACTTCTTCATTACCTACCAATTCATCTTCACTATCTAAGTCAAAATCAAACTCATTTGAGATCAAAAAGTCTTCTTCAACAGAGATCCTTTCCAAAAGGGTGGATACTCAATCTCATTCGCAAAAACACTCAGAAACAATTGAGTCAATGATCAAGACAAACCAATATCATGTAGAACAATTTGTAAAAGATGGACTTAAATTATCTGACTCACCATGGCATGTCGAAAATGATCTGATACACTGGAAACATCTCCTCTATGTTCCAAACAACTCCAAACTAAGAGAACTCATCATCAAACAAAATCATGACCACCCACATGCAAGTCATACAGGAATCAGATGAACACACAACTTAATCAAATCTCGCTATTATTGGCCCACACTTAAGCGAGATCTCATCCAATACATCAAAGGATGTGACAAATGCCAAAAAGTCAAAACAGATACCTGTGGAAAGAAAACTCCACTTAATCCTAACACTATTCCATCTGCTCCCTGGGAAATCATATTAGTAGATCTGATTGGTGCATTACCTGAATCAAAAGGAAAAAATGCCATAATGGTAGTCGTAGATCAATTTATCAAGATGATATGTCTATTCCCCGTTACAACCGAGATTACGTCCCAAGGTGTAGCTAAAATATTCACAAATGAGACATTTAAATTACATGATATTCCCAAAAAGGTTATCAGCGATTGTGGTCCACAGTTTGTATCTTCATTCATGACCAAACTTTACAAACAACTCTAAATCAAAGGAAACCCATCAACAGCTTATCACCCAGAAACAGATGGTCAAACAGAAAGAATCAATGCTTGGGTTGAACAATACCTAAGAATTTATGTTAACCATTGACAATCTGACTGGTCTGATTGGCTTTCCGTCACAGAGTTTGCATATAACCAAACAATCACATCCGCTACCACCTTTTCCCCATTTATCTTAAACTATGGATAACAACTGAGATCTGGATTTGCTTAAAAGACCAAAGAATGTAATCCAGCAGCAGCCGAATTCATTGAAGACATGAAGTCCATGTGAGAAATCACTAGATCTGCTCTGAAAATGGCTGCCTACGACATGAAGCGATATCACAACCGGAAAGTAAGACCTCCAGTCAAATACAAACCTGGAGATCTCATGCTTCCTGAAGCAACAAACATCAAAACGGAACGTCCTTCCAAGAAATTGGATGACAAATGATATGGTCCATTCAAGATTATCAAAAAAGAAGACTTAGCTTCATATCGTCTCAAATTGGACAAAACATGGTGAAAAATCCACCCCATGTTCCATGAATGCTTACTTCATCCATATCACAAAGGCAAATTCCCATCTCAATGGCAATCTCCACCACCGCCACTGGAAATCATCTCAGGAAAAGAAGAAGCAGAAATAGAATACATAATCGATTCTAGACGCATTGATAATACAATTCATTATCTCATACACTGGAAAGGTTACCCAAGGGAAGAAAACGAATGGATTCACATCAAAGAGCTTGTACATCCTCAAGATGCTATCAAAGAATTCAATCATATGAATCCTGAAGCACCCTGACTAGTCATCAAAATATACAACCGATGTCAAAGAAAAGATTCTCCATGTACATATCCAATCTGTCTTGGTTTACCACCACCTACACCTGCCCCTTTATTTACCTCTTTGGAATTTCTTGAATTTCATAAAAATTATAATCAATATGACAATTCTTTCTTTGAATTTCCCACTCCTTAATTATACCTCATCAGGAGCTTCGGTCTTGAAAAAAGGGTAATGTAAGAACTTTTAAAACTTTATATATCTATCACTTCACACTTTCACATTTCACATCTTCACCATTTCACATTTCACAGTCTAGAACATTCTAGACTCCTGACATCATGCCTTATGTACACCTCATTGTAAACACATGTTCAGTAGTATATAAGTAGTCTGTCTGTAGTTGTTGTTTCTCATTCTTGGATTCATCATTTATCATTCACATAAGCTCACTTTGAGTGATTGTGTCTGAGTTCTGACACAAAAATGCTACTAGACTCTTAAGATGATGTCTTATACCAGAGTCGCCATGACATTGGCAACTTCTGGCTCACTTGTGTTTATCATCCAGGCCCATCTCCACCTCCCCAAACTGTGAGTGCTCCATGTAGGGGAGTTTGTGCCTTGTCGTGTCTCATGGGCCCATCAACACCCTTGTTGATACCACTGAGGGTCCCCTTGGTCCTAGTAGATGGCCGTTCTGGTATACTCACCTGTTGTTTGATCTCATCAATGCATTGTTCCATTCTCGCGATATGTTGCTTCTCAATGGTGGCAACATATCAAGGACAGAAAAGAGTGGTCAATTTCACAAAACTTGTGTCGGTGGTATTTTTTATATAGATCGTAACAAGATCACAGACACATTGAAAATGTTGCGAAGTGTTATGCTTGGTCCGGGTAGGATCGAGCATAGACTCAGAGGGGCAAGGTGTCAGAGCAACGAAGGGATCAAAGGACAAAGGTAGGACTTATTGGCCTATACCCGCATGCTGTGTGAGGGTTCAAAGAGAGAAGTCTGGATGTGGTGGACTATGGACAAGGTAACTGGATGATGGTCCAGGTCAAAGGTTCAAGGGTTCAAGGAGAGTGTTACGCTTGGTCCATGGTTAGGCAGCGAACGTAGACTTTCAATAGGTAGGGGACAGGCTCAACAAGTAGGGTCAAGGGTTCTGAGTCAAACA